>ML870148.1:8235-20237 GCA_009831015.1 Picea engelmannii | reverse complement strand
CTTTCTTTCAAGCACTTGCAATTTATTTCATTTCAAGCACTTAACTCAAGTAATTCTTAATTGTTTAAGTCAATCTATCTTAGACTCATAGTGGATCAATTTATTAGCTTAATTAGAACACCCTTAACTGACACAACTTTCACCATCAAACAAGGAACTTGTGGAGGCGGCTTGGGGTGCTAGATCAGGGATGATCTCACAGCACTAGGTGTCCCCCTTGTTGAGCACCCTTGTTTCCCAAATTGACCTATAGAGCTAGGGCAAGGCCTTGTTTGTCTTGCTTATTGAGCACCCGATAGTCCTTTTGGCCAAAGCGGTGGGAGTTTTGGGGAAGTCACCTAGTCTAGGATTCAACTTCACTTAATCAACCTAAATCCTAAAATTTATCCACAAGCAACCTATGGTTTAACTTCACATTTTACTTTCATGGTCCATGCTCTTTATTTTCAGCAACACTTCCATTTCAAGTTTTTTTTAAAGCAATTTTATTGAGCATTGTGGATGGTTGATTAGTAGAGCTTAGAAGTTGCGCATCTTTAGCCTGTGGAGGCCACTTTGCAAGCTTTGTTTTTGTTCATCTTGAGTTGTGCATTAGCCCGTGGAGGCTCTTTCTTGTGGTCTTTTTCATCTCCTTTGAAGTTGTGCATTTGGTCCATTGAGCACCCGCTTGAAGATGCGCACCTCACTCGGGGCACTCCAAATTTGGGTGTGGATTGAGTTGTGTTTGTTGTGGATGCAATCTTGAGCTATCTCCTTAATTCCTACAAAATCTAATTACAGTTAGTTCATTCATTGCTCTACTTAATCTTAGATCTAGCTAGTGTTTGCTTATCTCATTTGTTAATAGTTGTACTTTGTTGTAGCATCTAATTCCTTGTATTCTTTATTGTGTTGATAATTGTTTCATTTCCTTGTATCTAATTTAATTGTAAAGTTTTGTAAAGTTATTCTTTTACTCTTTGTGTAAATTAGCTAACCCCAGTTGCCCAACCTTAGGCACTAGTCTTAGTTGTCCTAGGGAAAGGTTTTCCTTTGCATTGAAAGTTTTGCATTTGCATTGTTTACCTCTCATATAGGCTAGGTTCCCCCCAACCTTTAAACAAGTTAAAATTAACTCCTAGAATCAATCTAATAACTCACATAGTAAATAGGGTCTACCACCCTTGGCTTCCCTAGGAGTAAGCCTAAACGGAAGAAGTTCAAGTCGAGGTGACAGTGGGCTTGAACTTAGGCATTGTGCCTCCAAGGACATACTAAGTGGATTGAGACTCAGTCCACGTTTGCAAGTGTGTATAAGGACGGCAACACCTACCTCTCATACAACTTAACTTTAAAGAGGGGGAAGAATTTGTCTCTTGTGGGGCTCACCATCTCCATTGGATTGGCCATTTGGTGATGGGGACCACATGGGGGGCCCATTCCACACTTTGGGTGACCCCTTGGAGCATTAGAGAGAGGTTTAAACTTAGGAGAGGGGGTTTTTTCCCCCAATTTTTGAGTTTCCTCTCCTAATGGGAGTTCCCCTCTCTCATGGTGCACCCCCCCTTGAGTGAGCCTCCCTTGGGAGTGCCACTTGTAAGACATGCAAGGGGGGTCTCTCTTCCTTCTCTCCCTTAAAAGAAGGCCCCTCCTCATTTTGGGAGGAAGTTTGATAGCAAGTCCATGCTGCCCAAATTTCTCCTCACTCTCTCTTGCTCTCTCCCCATTTCTCTTTTGTAATCTTGTTGTCATATTGCAGCCATTCTTCTCTATAATAGAAGTGAATCTTTGGAGGATCTCTTGGTGTTCTTGTGGTGATCTATTGGTGTTCTATTGGAGTATTCTTGGTGTTTTTATTTGGTGTTCTTGTGAGGTAATATTTCTGCAATTTGTATTTATGTTGCTCACATTGTTTTACTTGAAAAACCCCAAGCAAAGTATTTTGTTGGGGATAAATCTATAGTAGTATTGTTGTAGGTTTATGTGAGTTGTTTTTCTTTGAGTTTGCAAAGATTTTGTGAACCATTTTGAAGAACTCACTTTCTTTGCCTCATTGTGTAGCATGTATTTACAACTTTGCAGGTTACCAAAGCTTGGAAGAGTGGACTCCAAAAGCTTCAATTCTCTTCACTAAATTTTCTAATAAAATTTCCAGCTCTCTTTTATATATTTTCTACACTTATTCATCTCCTAAATCTTGCTTTCCAATCAATCTTTAAGTTCAGATTTTGTACATAAAAAATTATGTTTTATATACTAACCAAAACTAACTCATTTTAAGTGAGTTTTAGCAATTTTCAGCAAACATATCTTGTTGTTTTATGCAGATTTTCGTCAATCCAAGGGGAGGTGCTGCCCAATCTTGGCCACAAAAAACTCAAGGAATCATCCAAGAGTAGTGGTGCAAGATCGATCCCTTCACCTCTTTTCCCTTCTAAAACATTGTAAGCAGCCCAAGAGAGTCTCTTGGGCTTGCCTTCTTTCCTTATCTTCATCATTTGTAAATTGTAAAGTATTTTCTAGTTTTTGCTTTGCTCACATCTTGCATCTGAGTGGCTTTTCCACCCTTACAATACCGTGTTGGCTAGATTAGTTGTTTGATTTCTAAATTTTTCTTAAGAAATTGCCCCACTTCTACCATAAAGAGAAGGTTGGGTGGCTAGGATTTACTTTGCTTATTCTTTAAATTCTTTTGCCCACCTTGGCACAAAATCGGTAGGCTTGTCCTCCACATTGTGCCATAGTTGTGACGCTAGTTAACTTAATTTATTTTTTGCCCACCTTTGTCCTTAAGGCAAAGTTGTGTGGTTAGTTTGTTCATTCAATTTATTTCAAGTTATTTTATTTTTTCATTTGTGCCCACACCTTGCATGTGAGTGGTTTTGCTACCCTTGCAATATCGTGTCGGCTAGATAGAAGTTTCATTTTTGCAAAGTAATCAAACTTTTCGCCCCACCATTTGCCTCGTATTCCCTCCCCTTGCCACTTTGTGGATCTTGAGTAACAAGAAAGGGCAAAGGATTGTGTGGCTAGTCTAATTAGGCACCTACTTCCATTATTGCTAAAACCATTAAAAATGGGTGATTTGGGAAGCTAGAAGGGGTTGAAGCCAGGGACGGTTTCACGACACTAAGTGTCCTTGTTGAGCGCCCAAGCATCTTGGATTTGACCTGTGGAGCTAGGGGGGAAACTTGTTGTTCCCTTGTGAAGCGCCCAAGCATCTTGGATTTGACCTATGGAGCTAGGGGGGAAACTTGTTGTTCCCTTGTTGAGCACCCAGCACTTCCTCTTGGTTGAAGGGATAAGGATTTGGGGTAGTCACATAGCGTAGGTTTGCAACATTCACATCTAATTGCCCCCTAAGTCAAAGAGAGACCTAAAAAAACACTAAAAGCAACCTACACACTTTTCACAACATCTACATTTCAAGCTTTGATATTCCTTTACTTTCAAGCAATTTCATTTTCAGCAATTTCTTTTCATGTGAATATCTATTTTCAAAGTATTCTTTATTAATTTGAGTGTAATTCTTTAAAGTATAAAGTTGTTTTTCAATTCGTTGTGTAGATATTTCATAAGTTTGTTCCATTCTTGTAGAATTATCTGTCTTTTGTGTATATTGGAATAAGTGGAATTTGATAATCTTTGGGCACTAGTCTAATTGTTGTTTTATAAAATAAAAGGTTTGCTTGTCATTGAAAGACTGCATTTTGCATTGTTGCTTGTCATTGGGTTGGGTCTCCCTAATCAACAAATCAATTAACTCCTAGAACTAAAATTAATCTGTCACGTAGTTTAATAGGGTCTACCCCCTTTGGCTTCCCTAGGAGTGGGCCAAGACAGAAGGAGTCCAGATTGAGGTGACAATGGATCTGAAAAGGTGTGTGCCTCCAACGACACACCAAGTGGGTTGGAGACTTCTCTATGTTTGTAGGTGTGTATTAGGACGACAACACTATCCAATTGGTTGAATCCACATCCTGATGCTCACTCCATTCGAAGAAGACAACAATACATTGGTAGAGTGTATCAAAGGTTGTAGCCATCCAGATCTGGTTTAGATCTGTTTTATCTTATGGCTTGGTCATCCACCCAAAAAAATGCAGAGATATACAAGCTAGTTTGTGGAAAAAAAACTGAAGAGGTCGTTGAAGATAAGCAGATCTACTCTTATGAGAATACCAGAGAAATTTGTTGTGGGTGTGTAGGTCGTGGAAGAAAAGAAACAAAATGCTCATGAAGAGATATATAATTTATTTCAATTGTTCCTTGTTTGCATGATCTAACATCTTTGTCACAATATGTACAGCATAGGTATTCCATGCCAATTTTTAAATAAATGTGAACGCAGCTCTTGGTAAACATTGTCCCTCTCAGTTGAAACAACAAATTTGTACCATGATCGATCCGTTCAACAAATTAACATGTAGATTTGGTCAACAGAGTCCTTATAGGGCATTCGATCATGTTTGTCAGAAAGGTAGAGGGCAAGAATTGGGATAAAGCCTCTGTGCCTAACCCTGGTTGTTCCTCCAAGCAAAAGTCCAAACAGTGTTCACTGAGGCAAACAATGCATTAGATCCGGTTTCAACATATGCTTCAGGGGATGATAATGTTATGAAAGTGTTAAGGGTCATCTATTCTATTTTCTTTGTTGCGGATTGTTGAAAAGAACCAACATTGCAATTGTGGCTCTTAGACGCCTTCTTTATTGAGATTCAAACAGCGGGGAATATTATCAAAACCCTCCATTTCACAGCTATTCGGATCTATCTCAAATCCGTGGATTCTTCTCTAGCAATGTGAAATAGAATGGCTTAAATCCTTTTTCCGCCAATTCTTGTTCAGTCTTGCTTGTGCTCTAATTCTTAACACACTTGACCCTTTGATCAAGCCTTCTTCAACATTTAATGAACGTTGGTGTATTTTAAGATGCATCATTCCTCATCTTGGGCCTCTATACATCATAACAAACCTTTTAATAATGCACCTTTATCTAAGGAAATCCCTCCAAAGTCTCCATAAGCAATATGGTATGCCTCCAAATATGTGAATGTGCCTTGGAAAATGTGATATGAGCCCTAATGATGGAATGTGCCTCCAAATATGTAGCCATGCCTCAAAGCACGATCATCAATGAACAAACATGCCTCCCAAATCTGCAATGTGACCTCCAAAGGCCATGTCTTCCACAAACAACTAGCTGAAAACGGTCTTCGATAATGGTACAAATATTCATGCATCATGAGTGGTAACAATTGCCTCCATATGGGGATAGACACTCTCTTGAAGAGTATTTGAGAACTCCATAATTTGTGAGCACCTACTAAAACTTTCCATGAAAAGTTGATACATATGTGATGGCATCGATCCAAACTTCACATCCCACAACCCCACATAAAAATATAATCAAGCAATCAAAATAGTACTTGTTTTCAAAGTTCAATACATGAAAATCATCTCTACATGTAAGACATGAGCTAAATCCCAAAGGATATAGATAAGGAAACAACTATTTCTACTCTAATGCTCATAAGACCTTATTCATTCTATGCTAACGCTAATTTGGCACTAGATGCCATCAGAATAATAAATCTTCAAAAGTTGTCCATTCACGAGCAATGGTAGTTTTTCTCCATCAAGATGACTAAAGTAGAAAGAATTTAAACCAGCAACACCTTCAATTTTGTAAGGCCCAAGCCATAAGATGTCAAATTTTCCATGTTTGTCTTGTTTTTCATGTCTTCTATCCCATGTAAGAACCATGTCTCTTTTCTTGAAAATCATTGCATGAGCCTTCTTGTCAGATTTGCCTTCAACTTTCTCTTGATTTCCTACTAGATGGTCAAAAGCTTTCCTACAGTTTTCTTCAAACTCTACCAATTGATCAACCCTCACCTACCCAATTTATGCAATACTAGGAGAAATTCCTACAAGTTATTCAAAAATCTAAATACTTGCACATCATCATGAAACACCCACCAATGCTCGAAATTATATGGGACAAAGGACCTAAAAACAACTTCCATCCTATGTTTGTTTTGAACCATTTTATTGCATGGTTGAAGAGTTGCTACTACAACAACCAACAAATCAGCAATGACAATGATGGAAAATGCATCAAACAACTCTATCATGTCCCATACAACATGCCTATATTTCTTCAATATGTCATTTTTCATCACAAATTGGCTTCTTACTTGCATCAACACCAAATTAAAATGCCCAATGGCTTTAGCACCTTTATTCCCATTTCTATAACCAATTCTAATCCTAACAACAATGCTTCATACTCAACAACATTGCCTATGCAATAAAATTATAATCTACAAGAGAAACACCTGATCTCATTTTGAAAGGATGTGAACACAATTCTCACTCCTACACCTATCCTGGACTGGGCTACATCAAAATATATTTTCCATATGCCTCGGTTTCTTTTGTCAAACACATACTCCAAAGGTGGGACTATGGATTGCACCATGATAGCATAATACCCAAAATGATCGTTCGTACACACGATCTCATTCACTAGATCTTTGAAGCCTTCAACATGATAGTTCGCATTAACTCCCTGTATGGTGTGACATAAATAATTTTGTGTGTGGGCATGGTGGCATAGGATAGGTCCATCTAAATGCCTCCACCAAAGTTAGCAACCAATTTTCTAGACAACAACATTCCCCGTGTGTCTAGGACATCAATGGCAACTATGTCCATCAAAAGCGCAATAATTGGATAAGCAACCAAGCTTACAAGGAGATCTTTAATCAAACCACAAACCTTGATTTCTCTAGAATCCATGGCACGTACATTTCTATAAGGTTCTGTGGTCTTGATACCTAATTGAATCATGACCTTTAACGATATAACATTTGTAGAAGCCCCTAAGTCTGACATACAATTATAGAGGAGAATATCATTCACCATCAACATGATATAAAAGGGACAATGACTATAGTTTCTTCTTCCCTGATTCATGCCTTGATACACTACAAGGCAATCTTAAATTAACATCTTTGAAAATAAAGAATTTCTTCAATTTCTCCCTTTGTGATGAGATCTTTGCTATTTCAACTAATGGGGAAGCTACCTTGATTTTGGAAAATTCATTTGGTAAATCAACATTCAATGTAAAGTCCATACCTTCACTTGGTTTTTCTGATGAGGATCCTTTTGCAGCTCCATCTGTCGAGCCAGGGATTTCATTGATGTGACTTCTTTGAAAGGCTTATCTTACTATTTTGAGCTTTTGTGGGATCCCTTGCTTTCTCCGAGTATAGACATCCCATACCTTATCCCTTATCCCTTATCTCCTTACAAGATGGTTTCTTACGCAATAATGTGATTTTATCAAAATACATTTTCTCTAATATTCGACCCTCACCCCCACCCTCATATGAGGGTGGGGGTGGGGGTCGAATAAGTTGTATCCTATTTTTTGTTATTTTGTTATTTCCTTCTAAATTGCAAATGAAACGGTCCTCATTAACAAAATTCAAATTATTCTAGTCATCAGGATCTTCACATATACCCTCTTTGACCTATCTTTGAAACTCTAAATAGGTATCTTCAGCATGAAAGTCTTTGCAATATCTACACCACGGACCTTCTTCTTGTTTTACCATATTGGTGGGATTTATAGGGACGGGAAGTCTTGGCTCTTTTGGACCACAATTATTGTCAAAATCAAATTTCCTTCTTTGTTGATGTTGATTTTGTTGTGCGCTTTCCATCCAAACAATCTTATTTTGCATTCTTGACACGAAGGCTTGTAATCCTGTCACAGACTTCTACAATTTCTTTATAACCTTTGTTAGCTCTGTGATTGTATCTAGGCTTGGATTAGTTGAATTCATGGTTCTAGCTCTTGTTTCTGCCCTAGAACTTGATGCTCTTGAAGAACCAAGTAGATCACCTTTCCCTGAAGCTACCAAATTCTTTTCAATTTTTATTGCCATTTCTTGAGCCTCCTTAAAATTCTTTGGCTCTTTCTCTCTTACCGGGAAACTAAGTTGTCCATCAAATTCATTTATGTAATAAATCAAAATTGTTGCCATACGGGATTTGATATCCTTATGAAACTTTTAAACTATATGATCACACCTCTTACTGAACTCTACAACAATTTCATTTTCATTTTTCTTTGCACCATTTAAGGCAGCCAATACAAACCTATCATCTCTACCTTTTTCCCATCTCCCATTAAAGGCACTTTCACATTCATTTAATGTGCTAATGCTATTATTTGGCAAGTTGGTAAACCAATCAATAGCATCTTCTTAATGATAAGACAAATAACTTTAAAACAACATCCAATTGGCCAATATTTAATAATTGAATGACATTCATAAAGACGGTCCAGTGATCTCGGCAGAAATTGCATTGTTTCCCTATAATATAAGGAGCTTATCTATGGCTTTATCCAGTATATCATGAGGAGCTCTGGCAACAAACGACAAATCCAAAGGATTGTAATTATCACCCAACCAGGGTGTGGCCATATTGTTTGATACAATAGAATGCCAATAATTATTTTAAAACAAGTATCTTATATCTTCCACAAAATTAGAAATTCGTGCACTTACATTTTAAGATGTCTGGGTTGATTTGTTCACTCTTCTTCTATAATATCTTTCTAGTCTATCAGTTGGGTTTAGCTTGGGTGGTTGGGAGGAATGATTGTTATCCTCCCCACCCGGGTTCAATTCCTGCAAGTGACATGTTGAGCTCATAAGGAGTATATTGTTGTAATGGCTTCGATCCTTGTTGTTGATTGGCCTTGTTCCCTAAAGATTCTAGGGTTTACCCTAGGTACTATCCTCCAAATGATGGGAAGTACTCAGGGGTTTTCTTCGGGCTTAATAACTTGGAAATATATATATAGCAAAAACCGTCGATAAATTGTTGAAATTACAATTTATCACGATTCTAAGTAGAAAACAATAAATCGCCGAAAAAATGGGCCGATTTTTTGACAATTTTTTCATAAAAAATCGCGATTTTTGGGGGAAAAATTGCGAGTCGATGGAATAAATCGCCTGATTAAAAAAGTGGTCGGTTTAAGACTTCCTCCACGGTTTGTTTTGGGTTCTATTTGACATTTAGCCAAGGAGGAGAGCCAAGCCATCCAACCAGCCAAGGAAGAGTTTGCCATTGGGATTTTGTGGATTCAAGGGTCAGATTTGTGGATTTGGCATTGGAATTTTCAGTCCACTTCATAGTTTTTGCCTATGTTAGATTTTTGAAAAGCCAAGATCCCGATACAGCGAGGATACGTCCAGTACAAAAATATATAATTATATTTTTTTAAGTTAAAAAAATATATTCAAGGTAAAGTCTACAATACCCTAACCCCCTTTGAACTTGTGACCTCTTAGGAGGAAACACATGTTCTTCACTATTAGACCCACTTAAGTTGTATATAATAAAGTAATAAAGTACCAAGTAATAAAAGTAATAATTAAGCAATAATATAAATATAAAAGATTACTAAGTAATAAAATAATAATTATAAGTAATAATATAAACATAAGGGGAGTACCAAGTTACCAACTAATAATATAGTAATAATAATATAGTTGGTACTTAAATATTACTCCCCTTATATTATACAAAATTTATTTACTTCAGTTGGTAATAATTACTTTATATGTATCTATATTATTACTTAATTATAAAATTAATTAATTGTTAGATCTACATAATAGTTTATATTATTATAAACATTACACCTATTATGATTATAAATTTATGTTAATATAAACTTTACATCTATTATAATTTATGATTATAAATTTATGTTAATATAAACTTTACATTTATTATAATTTACAAATTTATTTGATAACTATTGGCATATTTTTAAAAGTTTAATTTAATAATATATTATAAAAGGCATATTATTAAAAGTTTAATTTAATAATATATTAAAAAAAATACGATTTTAATTTAATAAAATTAAAAAGGGATAAATCTGTCATTGTAGCCTCGTACTCTCTTGAAATGGTAGCCCTGTCGCCCTCTTACACACACAACAATCTTCGAAAGGTCATTCTGCTACACAATCAATAGTTGGAAACTCTAATCGAAAACTCCAAGATGCCAAAAAGTCGGATCCGCCTCCAAAACCACGAGTTGCACTGGGTGACACACCTCCAATCCACGGGTTGCATTTCTTGATCTTCTCGAACCGTCTCCCTGGCGGATCCTACACGGATCCAGGCGGATCCGGATCTGGATCCGGGGATCTACGTTTCCTTCATCTACCCCCCGTGGATCCGGTAACATAGGTTTTTTCATTTGGAGGTAAGTAAAAAAAATTGCCCATTATTTCTCATTTTTCCACCATAGATTTTAATAGGTTTTCAGTGGCAATGAGTTTTACATCTTTAAAATAGATTTTTGATGGATTAAAAACCATTTTTTGCCACTGTTATGTGATTTTCTTTCTTGCCATGTATGCCCAAAAACGTTTTTGGGCTTTTCTTGGCCTAGGTCAATGTAAATTAGTTAAAAAAAATCGTGTTTATCTCTGATTTTTAAATTTTCATTTTCATCAATAACGCATGCTAAAAAACTATTTTTTTTCCCCTAGGTTCATATTTTTCCATATTAAAGATGCCAAAGTCATTGGATTCATTCTGGGTGTATGGTGAGCCTGTTAATCCGGGGAATCGACAATATCTCTCATGCAATCTATATGGGAAAACAATGACTGGTGGGGTATATAGGCTAAAATACCATCTTGCGAAAATTCCAGGGCATGAGGTGGGTATTTGTCCCACTTCAAGACCAGAACTCGTTGTGAAGGCCACAAAAGCACTTGAAGACTATGCAGAAAACAAAAAGTACGCAAAAGCCAAGAAAAAAGAAATCGCTTCAATATCCAAGTCAAGCACACACTCTTGGGGCAATGGGAGTGGAGTCTAGTGAGATCCAATCCTCACAGTTTGTAATGCCTACAGCAACATCACCATTTTTAGTGCCAAGATCCACACCCGGTGCACAACCGTCTATCAGGTCCATGTTGAAAACAAAAGAGAAAGAAGAAGCGGAAAACATTGTGGGTAGATGCCTTCTATGGAGTGATATTCCATTCAATTTTGTCAGGAACCCATTCTATGTGTCCATGTTTGAGGTTGTTGTTATTGTTGGCTCGAGGCATAAGCCCCCCACTTATGAGGAGTTGAGAGGGCCCATCCTTCAAAATGAAAAGGCCGATTGCACTCAGAGATTGCAGGAGCTTCGAGATTCATGGGAGTTCACAGGATGCACGGTGATGTCAGATGGTTGGATTGATGGGAAGGGTAGGACCCTTCTCAATTTCTTGGTTCATTGTCCCAGGGGGACAATGTTTATGAAATATGTGGATGCATCTGCACATGTCAAGGATGTGGCATTACTTTGTGACTTGTTGGATGGGTTCATCCAAGAGGTAGGTCAGCAGCATGTTGTCCAAGTCATAACGGACAATGTTGCAAATTATGTGGTTGTTGGTAGGATGCTTATGTCCAGGTATCCTACACTGTTTTGGACTCCTTGTGTCGCTCATTGCCTTGACTTGATGTTAGAGGATATGGGAAAGATTGATTGGATCAAGGATGACATTGATTCAACGAGGAGCATCACAAAATTCATATATAATCATGCTTTTGTACTTAGCTTGATGAGAAAATTCACAAGTGACAAAGAGTTGGTGTGTCCTACCATCACATGCTTTGCCACTAGTTTTATTTCTCTTCAGTCTCTCTTGAATTCTAGGTGGGAATTGCAGGCAATGTTACTTTCCCCTGAGTGGCGTGATTTATCATTTAGCAATAAACAAGAGGGGCAAGCCATTATGAGGCTAGTTGCATACCAAGACAGCTTTTGGGATGCGGTGAAGGAGGTGTGCACCATCAGTGAACCTTTGGTAAAGGTTCTTTGCTTAGTCGACGAAGACAAGCCCGCAATGGGCTACCTATATGAGGCCATGGATAGGGCCAAAGAGTCCATTCATGCTTATTATGTGGACAAGGGGG
>ML870147.1:7523-20237 GCA_009831015.1 Picea engelmannii | reverse complement strand
ATCATCCCTTCACCTATCCCTTTGTTTCTATGTGGGCATTAATTAACCAGTTCTGTAAACTGAATTATTGTAGTAGTTGTTGGCTTGAATAGTATTGTGGTGACTGCTTCACTACGCCCACCTCAAATAAAATACTACAAGCTCAATGTTGTCAATTCCTCTTACCTCAAACCTTCATGTTGGCCCTTGACCAAGATTTGTTGATATCTGGTCAAGTTTGACCTATGTTTGGACTTTGACAACCTGCAGAAGGAGGAGCGCAAGAGGAAGCAGAGATCGCAGTATCTCGACCCCTTTTTGGGTCATTTTTGGGATATGGGAATATGTAAAGGGAGTGGGATGTAGGCTCATGGGTTTACCCATGTTTAGGCCTATTGTTTATTTATAAATAGATGTATAGGAAATGTACAGGAAGGAAGAGAAAAAAGGAATCTATGTGATGTTAGTATGCAAGTGGGCTAAGGGCCAAGAGTTGGATCTGTGTGATCAGAAATTGTAAGGATTTGTGCATATTGTGTGAGACTTGCAGAGTTAAGTGCAAGTCATTGTAACAAGATTGTGGAAGGCTTAGTGCTGGAACACAAGGAAGAAGGATCTAGCCAGCTGTGCAGATCTTTTGTCTTGTGCGGAGTAAGGTTTTTGAGGCTCTGTGCTTGTAACCGATTGACTGAAGACAATAAAGAAGAAGAGTTGGTGGACATAGCCCTAGGGTGGGAGTGAACCATGTAAAAACTATGTTGTTATGCTTTGTGCTTGTCTTAATGTGGTTGTGACTCTCTTGCTAAGTGCTTTGATAGAGATAGATAAATATGTTCATGATTTGTGCTAATGATGTGTAAGAATGTTAGATCTAACTTCTATGAATGTTCTTAGTGCTTGCTTCTGTTAGATCTGATCCATCTGTTTTTGCTAAGTACTTAACTACATTAGATCGGTGTGAATGCTATGAAGCTTTGTTTTATCAGTGAAGTAGATATTGATTGCATATTGAGGATCTGATGGTGCTAAGTGCTCTATTAAGTATCATAATCAGAGATCTGTGTCCCAGATAAGGTTGGAGACACCTGAGTCTCACAACCCTCCTACCTATACCTCGGGTGAGACTTCATCTTCTTCGCATTTGTTGCTGAAAGGGTTGTTAGTTAGGGTTTTTTGGTGCGTTGTTGTAGCATTAAACCCTAAGTCTATCCCTATGCCAACAAATGGTTCTGTTGCTGGGACAAAAACTGTGATTGTTGGGAACTGAGAAAGAAGAAGCTTTGTGAAAAGATTCATCCTGAAGTTTTGAAAGCTCTGTGCATAGATCTGTTACTTTAGTGTGCATTCTATAAAGATCTGTGCTAAAATAAAGAAGCTCGATCTGAAGAAAAGAAGTCAGATATGAAGGAGAGAAGCAAGTTATGAAAGCTTTGTGCTCTAAAAAGGTAAAAGTGAGAATTTATGATTAAAAGAGGTAAGATCTGCAAGCTTTGTACTTTGCTAAAGGTAAGAATAGTGAAAATTTTTAGATCTGAAAGCTTTGTTCTTTGTAGAAGTAAGATAAGTGGAAATTTTTGTTTCTAGAGTATGGATCTAGGTATGTTTAACAGAGTCTATCCTAGTTCGAAAACTAGGGTATTGATAGATGAAGGAAAATTTTATATTAATAGATCTAACAAGAATAGTGAAAGATATGTTATACCTATGAATAAAAAGAATGTTTGGACTAACAAATGGATGTAGGATCCTAGAGAGAATTTCTTGCAGGTTAGATCCTATGCTCCTAGCACGTAGTACAAAAGAAGCTGGGAATAATTTAAAAGAAAGAGAGGATTAACCCTCTGTTACAGCTGCAAAAGACCAGGACATATTTCTAAGAAATGCCCTGGAAGAATACCTAGCTATATTTGTTGCAAAGCTATGGACCACGAAGTGTTGGATTTCCCTAGAATGATTTCTAAAGTTGAAAGAATGAATCTGAACCAGGAAAACCCTGAGGGAGATCCAGAAATGGCAGAATCCTAGAAAGAATGAGAGAAAGTATTGTTACAGGTGAAACAAACCATAAATGACCACCGACATATCAACTTATCAAGGATATTCAAAGAAAAAGAATTCATCGAAGAAAGAATAGGAGACTTCGACATTGACTGTGTTCTCGATGAGAAAAAATGGGTGGATATCATGACAGAGAGAACTTGGGAAGCTATAGGGAAGCTTCCATGATTCCTTCATTAGGAGGAATATGATTATTTAGAGGAAAACTGATAAAACTATGTGGGAAGCTTGCTCATGTACCTATGCACGTTAATGGAACCTCGAGAAAAGAATATTTTTAGATTATTAAATTTATTGAAGACAGTGCCCCATTTACCATGTTACTAGCGAGCCCTTGGATTGAAAGAGACCAGGCCAAAAGGAAAGAAGAAGAAGTGTTAAAAAAACAGAAGCCGAAGTTAAAAGAATTCATGACTAGAAGGATCGCACATTTGATTGCAGAACAGGAGAACAGATCGAAGCTATTTAACACCAGAGACCCTGATGTCGAAGTTGCAAGAACCCCAAAAGACCAAAAGGAGACTGAAGTACTTATCCTAGATAAATAAAAATCATTACCCTCGAATCCTAGGAAAGAATCTCAATAGCGCGCAGTGACTATGTCAAATGAAGATAAGAATCAGAATGGAAAAAGACATACCGAGACAAAGATCACTCGAAAAAAGGCTAGAAAGATAAGTAAGATGAGGGTTAAGATTGAAAAGTAACAGAAGATTCTATAGGGAACCTCACAGAAGGAAAATTTGCAAAATTGGAGCTTCTTCAGGATATCAGAACAACAACACATGAGCCTTTGCCATGGTGAAGCAATATAGCCATTTTGGAACATTATAACCGTTAGATCAATGCTCTGAATGGATAGAAAACCATTTATGGCTAGCCATCTCACCATCCGACCATTCAGACCATGCCATAATGGACGTAACCAATTTAATGAAGACCTCATACCCATTGTAAGTGACCTATTGTCAAGTTACCTATTTATCCCACCGCGCCACGCATTGAGAACACTTTTACCAATTGAGAATTTGGGCCCACAGACTAAGTTGATTTTATACCGTGTTCATCATTCTTCTACTGTCTATCTCGCTACTGTGTCTAAGCTACCCCCTCTCGCGAACCTGAAATTGTCAACCCCGAGCGTGTATGTCAAACGAGTTGAGCATTGCATAAAGAGTTGTTGAGGAAGTTTTGATTGACCTGATGACTGAAAGAGTCATGTCAGAAAGAGGATTATCCACAGGTGTACAAGCATCTTCCACGAGAGGACTGCCAACCTCTTCGTCAACTGCTCGAGCCAAACCATCCCGACCATCAAATGAGAAGCTAACTAAGCACAGGGATGATCTTGTGAATGCTAACTTGATTATTGGCATATTACCTACTTATATACTACCTTTGAGTGGTGTTCTAAACCGCGATAGTGTACATAGATATTTTGAGTATGCCTTGGTCATTGCATACCTTCCGAAGTGGATATGCACAGTTCACATAGACCAACATAATATTGCAGCATTGAATTTTAGCAAATTCAACCTCAACGACTGAAAAGTTTACAACATGCTTGCCCCGCATAAGTACCTGAACAGTGCAAAGGGAAAGAATTCAAATATCGCCCCTTAGTCATGGACCCATAACCTTGGGCAGTCCACCCTGTTGAACGTTATGAAGATTATCCACTTCGGAAAACACCAAGAGGTGAATGAGTGTGTCAAATTGTTGTTGTCTTATTACCATGGAGGTTATCTATGGTTCAACCTTCGCATAACAGTGGATCTGACGTTGATAAATCAGATCATCGGGCTTACTATGCAAGGACCTGACCCACAGGATTTCGATCTTGGACAAGGCATGGACCGTGCTCTTGCTCAAAGGATCAGGGAAACTTATGGTGATGTCGAGAAAGGAAAGCGAGGCTACAAGGTATCTTCTATCTAGAGTGGCGCAGTGCACCTCGCTTGTCAGATGATTGTAGGGAAGTTAGTATGCAAGAATCGACCCACCCAAGTGACTGGTTTTTTGGTCGACCTCGCAGGGAACTGTGTGGAGGGCCTACAAATGAATTGGGCACAGTACCTGGTGAACCAATTAGAACTTGACTGTAGATAATCCCAATATCAAGGGTACAAATTGCACTTCAACTAGCGATTGATCCTGATCGCTTTCAATGCCTCAAATATGTTGGAAGGTGCGACCTTCCCGGACATCGAGCCATTTGAACCATTGGCCGTGAAGTTCGGTACATTGTGGTACTCAAGTGACATGAATAAGAACTAGCAGTCAAATCACATGTTCCATACATAATACAACCATTTGAAGCTAGCCATACAGTCTGATCCTCTCATAACTCCGAATACTTTACACAAGTTTAGGTCTTTGATGAAGTTCATTGCATACCACCATTTCATTTATATTACATCGTGCGTTGATGAGAACAAGAAGAAAATTCATTCCTATTATAATATAATGGAGGATGACTTGGAGGATATCACCAAGGAATTGTCTACGGACCTTCTCATTCTAGCATAACCTGCGGAGATATCCAACATAGACAACCCAAAAACTGCATAGGATACACTCGGGTCGAGCAAGAAAAAGAAGACTGAAGAGGTCCATGATTTAGATGGCACATCCGTGAAGACTGCTTCCATATCACCCAAGAAAGGAGGTGATGAGGAAGTGTTGAATGACACAGAGGTTAAGTAGCATTAGGGTGACGAGGCTGATCCCCTGAAAAAGAGGAAAGGATCACCTCTAAAACCTTCCTCTTAGAAGAAATTGAAGGCCACTATGATGAAGATGCAGACCATCCTCATATATGATGACTTCAACTTCCTCGTAGCATCCCTGAATGATGCTTCATTGGAGATAACAGAGAAGAAAGAATAAAAGCAAGAGGAGTTGTATGATCGAATCATGACTAAACTCCGAGGAGTACAACAAGCCCTACAATCCAGCCGTGCAGTTTTCATTACGTCGGGAGAGCCAGAAGTGGGACATGAGCGAGCTCAACTCCACCAAATAGATGATACAGTCGAATCTCGTCTTCGACGAGCATAAGAGGAAACAGTGAAAGCCACCCAGGCTTTGGTACAAGTACAGGGAGTATTTGTAGAACAACGTCGAGCTACCGAATAGGAAAAGAGTGCTCTCCAAGTGAAGTTTGATGAAGAAAAGGAACATATGTAGCAAGTCAAGGAACAGTTTCTCGTCGAGAAACTTGAAGTAAAGGAAACGGTCAACAGAGCACTTCGCTCTGTGACTTTCGTAGAAGTAAAGGAAGAGGATCAAGTCCCAAAGCATGTAGCACAACTTGAATAAGTGATCGAGCAGCTCCAACTACGCATAGTAGATTTAGAGCTACACATTATACCAGAGACTCCATGGGAGGTAAGAGACAAATGAGAAGCCACTGCCCACAACGCAATTGACATACTGAAGGCCCTTACCTTAGAATGCAAGAAATTCACTGATCATAGTGCCCAGAAATATGATAAACTTACCGAGAACCCAGAGTTGCAGGAACTAGAGTTGCAGCTCCAAGAAGCGAAGCATCACGCATAAACACTACAGGTGCAGCTGAAGTCTCTGTCAGCTATGGAGAGAATGAAGAGATCTCAAGAGCAACGAACCGCCGAGTAACAAATCCATAATATCAAGAGTAGAGTTATGGAGATAAATCAGAAACTCCAACTGGTACAAGATAATGCCTATCATTTGTTTACAGAGGTGAAAAGAAAGGGAGTAGAATTGGCGCAGGTTAGCAAAACGAAAAAACAATGCCTGGAAGGACCTGTGAATGATGTAGTCATTCAATAATTTGTTCAAAAAGAGCATGTAGCACAACAACAATTCGAAGTAGTTCAAGACAAGCTTGAACCATTCGAAGAAATTCCTACATCATAGTGACTCGGGGCAAGTCACAGGTGAGTGCTAGGGGTCTGTTGGCCCTTGACCAGGTTTTGTTGATATCTGGTCAATTTTGATCTATTTTTGGACTTCGACAGCCTATCGAAGGAAGAGCGCAATACAAAGCAGAGATCACGAGATCTCAACCCCTTTTTGGGTCCTCTTTAGGATATTGGAATATGTAATGGGAATGGGATGTTGGCCCATGGGTTTAACCATGTTTAGGCCTATTTTGTATGTATAAATAGATGTATAAGCAATGTAAAATAAAGAAGATAAAAAAGGCATCTATGTAATGTTAGTATGCAAGTAGGCTAAGTGCCAAGAGTTCAATCTGTGTGATTAGAAATTTTAAGGCTTTGTGCATACTGTGTGAGACTTGCAGAGTTAAGTGCAAGTCATTGTAGAAAAATTGTGGAAGGATTAGTATTGGAATGCAAGGAAGAAGGATCTAGCGAGTTGTGCAGATATTTTTTCCTGTGAGGAGTACGGTTTTTGAGGCTATGTTCTTGTAACCTATTGAATGAATACAATAAAGAAGAAGAGCTGGCGGACGTAGCCCCGGGGTGTGGGTGAACAACGTAAACACTGTGTTGTTATTATTTCTACTTGTCTTAATGTGTTTACGACTCTCTTGCTAAGTGCTTTCATAGAGATATATAAATATGTTCATGCTTTGTGCTAATGATGTGTAAGAATGTTATTTCTGACTTCTATGAATGTTATTAGTCCTTGCTTCTGCTAGATATGATTGTTGTAAATACTAAAACAACTGAGAGGGGGGGGGTGAATCAGTTGTTTATGAGCTTAAACAATCTTATACCTTTTAAAAATTATTTATCTTCCTTCAAGTGATCATCAACAATATACAACATATGGACAGTAAAAGTAAAGACCATTAGTCACACATAAAGTACACACAGAGACAGATTTTCACGAGGAAACCCATAAAGGGAGAAAACCTCTTCTTCTTCGAAATGATAGGTAGTCTTTTTCAGTTCTATACATCATTTACAATTGAGCACCAACTCAACATGAGGCTGCTACCTCTATTTTACAAGCTGCAACTTGTTTTAGAGCACCAACTCTCTGGTTTCTCTAGCACCACTAGAAGGAAGCACCAACTCCCTGAATATTCCAGAACCAACTGGATGGAAGCACCAACTTCCTAAATGTTCCAGCACCAACTGGATTGAAGCACCAACTTCCAGTTACACAGGCTCCAACCTGCATAACAGAGAACACTTGTTCTCCCTAGCACCACCATGCCACCCTAGTTTCTCTGGCTGCAACCAGATTGAAGCTACAACTTCCTGTGTTCAAGCTCCCACTTGAACCTCTAAGGACAACAGTCCTCCCGAGCACCTCCCAACCTCCCTAAAATATAAATGATCAAATAAACATTCAACTTTACAGATAAGTTTGTTCTTACCAATATTTCTTTGTTCTGTAAATCTGGTCTTCTGCACACTATTCTACTGCTCTTCTCTTCCTCTGTTTGTTCAGTAGGTATGCTTTGCATTAACTCGTTCTCCCATTCTTCTCTCCTTTTGCTCTTTCTGTCATTCTGATCTTATACTCAATCTCCTCCTGCGCATCCTCTCCTCTACTTTCCTTACAGTTTCATTCTATTTCACATACACAACGACCAACTCGACATAGTCTGGTTCATCTTCTTTTATACACTCGAACATGACGGTTCAACTTCCCAACTCCTTAGGAAAAAAGATGACAATTGTCTAAGAAACTGAATAACCAACTGAAATGCTAAATGATTTGCAATCATGAGTTCGTTTTGCTAAAAGATTCCAGACTCAGGAGTTAATCTATGCGAGAGAACAGTAACCCTCCGATTACATTCAAGTTTTATCCACACCGTTGGATGACCTTTATTATTCTTTCCTTTTTAAAATGGATTTCAGCATTTCGGCATTCCTGTGCCCAAGTGTCTTGACACTGCATGTTGTGATCTTTGAAACTACGAAATGGAGATTATCTGGACGGACTCCTTCCCCCATGTGACCACACGCAGTGACCACAGGTTGCGCTAAAAGTCACTGCAAACTCATGACCTTCATCGACCCTGATCGACGGTCCATGATCTCGATGAATCAACGGTCCAGATCTCTACAAGATCTCGCATCTCACTGTTCCTGTGATGAAGGATCTCATCACTCCAAGTCACGATAGCCGAGACTCTGAGATGGAGTTACATCAACGACCCAGATCCAAGATTGATTTAATGGCTGTGATTGAATCTCCATTTCGCATATTGCAATTTCGCATTTCTTGTTGCAGTGTTTTTGTCACTCCATGTCGCGATTCACAAAACTCCGATATGTGTCCATCTACTGACGTCACATGTGAATTGACACATGTTGAATACTGCAACGTGTCACTCTGATTCATGACTTACATGTGCCTAAAATGTTGAATCAGTCTGACACTTCTCATTACCTGATTGTGCCACGTGTCCCTAGTTGACGTGGTCTGTTGTCGTGAGTTGGGTCGACGGTCTAGATCACATATTGATCTGACGATTCAGGTTTAGTCGGGATTTCACACATCGCAATTTCGGGGTTCCTGATGTCAATAAACTTTGACATGTCCAACTCGCGATCCCCGAAACTTCGACAAGGACTGGGATCAACGGTCCAGATCATTTCTTGATCTGACAGTCTAGATTCAATCACGATTTCGCATATCGCGAAATCGACATTCTTTATGCATTGAGTTCTTTGCCTCTTGAGTTCGCTATCCCCAAAACTTTGATAAGAAGTTAAATCAACAGTCCAGATCTGATCTTATCTTAACGACTGCAATTAAATCGCAAAATCGCATATCGCGATTTCGGGGTTCTTGTTGTCAAGTGTCTTTGTCATTCCAAAGTCCAGATCCCCGATACTCCATGTAGAGAATCAACGGTCCAGATCACTTATAAATTTACGACTGCGATTAAATCGCGAAATCGCATATCGCGATTTCGAGGTTCTTTTTGTCAAGCGATTTTGACATTTCAAAGTCTCGATCCCTGATACTTTGATAGTGACTAGAATTAACGGTCCAGATCAAAGTTTGATCTGACGGCTTAGATTTCATCGCGAATTTGCATTTTGCGATTACACCTGCTTCCGCTTGCAGTTTAAAGGCCGTGTAGGTTCTCTTCGATCCAACAGTGGTCAGACCCTACGCTCGGATCTGACGGCTAAGATCTGTCTCCCTCTTCAGCGATCAAAGATTTGTCTTCAACCTTTCGCTCATTCATTTCCTTCGATCATTCACTGCTTTCGATCATTCACTTCTCTGAACTTGTCTTCTGTTTGCTTGTCATCTTCACTGTTGCCATCAATGACAAGCATTGCATTCCCTGTCTGTTAACTGAATTTGCCAACAATCTCCCCCTTTGACATTGATGGAAATACAAGCACCCACATGTATCACCCACATGTATTTAGATCTTATCACCCATATGTATTCAGATCTTCTCTCCTTTTTCTCCCCCTTTGACATCAATGTCAAAGAAGAACCATTCTTCCCCTGATCTGTTATAAAACCATACTCCCTCTGTCAACTATAAGAATCTTGGAAATACACCAGATATTCAATAAGCACTCCCCCTGACCAGGTGCACATATTAGAAACAAGAGATTATAACTCCCAACTTTTGACGAAGATATCCAAAAGGGGTTGCTTCTAGTGGTTTAGTAAAGATATCAGCAATTTGTTCTGTAGAAGGTATATAATTCAGTTGAAAATTTCTGTTTGTAGCTTGTTCTCATAGAAAATGGTACTTGATTGGAATATGTTTAGTCTTGGAATGAAGAACAGTATTCTAGGAGACACCAATAGCACTGGTGTTATCACAGTGAATTGGAATGGGATCAGTGTAATTTACCTTCAGATCTGCAAGAGTTTGTATCATCCATAAAATTTGTGTGCAGCAAGTAGCAGCAGCAATATATTCTGCCTCTGTAGTAGATAAAGAAATGGATCCCTTCTTTTTACTAAGCCATGCAACTAATGAGTCACCCAGAAAAAATGCTCCTCCACTGGTGCTTTTTCTCTCATCAACACAGTTTTCCCAGTCTGCATTTGAATAAGCAGTTAACTGAAAATTCTGATTTCTAGGATACCACAAACCATAATTCATTGTTCCCTTCAAGTATTTAAATATCCTTTTGACAACTACCAAATGACTTTCTTTAGGAACAGACTGAAAATGACCAATCATTCCAACAGCTTGCATTATATCAGGACGAGATGCTATGATGTACATAAGACTGCCTATCATAGAGCGATATGTTCTTTGATCAACATCAAGTGATATATCATCTTTACTCATCTTGCAACCAACTACCATAGGTGTGCTGACTGTAGAGGAATCTTCCATCTGAAATTTCTTCAACATTTCTTTCAAATATTTTTCTTGAGAAATGAAAATTCTTGCAGAGCTTTATTTTACTTGTAAGCCAAGAAAATATGACAGTTCTCCTATCATGGACATTTCAAATTCTGTCTGCATAGAATTAGCAAACCACCGGACAGATGATTCATTAGTATATCCAAAAATAATATCATCTACATATACCAAAACAACTAGTAAATCATCACCTTCAGACTTAATGTAAAGGTTACTGTCAACGATACCTTTATTGAACCCTTTTTCTTGTAGAAATTTGTCCAGTCTATAATACCAAGCTCATGGTGCTTGTTTTAGTCCATATAAGGCCTTCTTCAGCTTACAAACATAATTAGGATTGTCTGTCAATGAGAATCCTTCAGGTTGTTCCATATATACTTCTTCCTCTAGATCTCCATTAAGGAACGCTGACTTAACATCCATCTGATAAACTTTGAAATTCTTATGACAAGAATAAGCAAGAAACATTCTGCTATCTTCCAATCTTGCCACTGGTGAAAAGGTTTCATCAAAGTCCTGACCTTCAACTTGTGCATATCCCTTACAGACCAATCTGGCTTTATTTCTAACAACTTGTCCTTTTTCATTCATTTTGTTGTTGAAGACCCATTTGGAACCTATTACATTCTTATCTTTAGGTCTAGGAATAAGCTCCCAAGTATTATTCTTCTCAATTTGATCAAGCTCTTCATTCATTACTTTAATCCAATTATCTTCCTGCCTAGCTTCCTCAAAATTTTTAGGTTCAGTCATAGATAAAAAAGAAACATGAGATTGTTATGAGTCTTTAATCAATTTCCTTCTTGTCTGAACTCCTTCATTTATATCCCCAATTATCTGATTTTCAGGATGATTCTTTCTAATAATTATAAGAGGAGATTTTGTTTCTTTCTGTTCATTTGTGCCAGTTAGAATGTTCGTATCTTCATCTGATCCAGACTCTTCTCTTTCTGATCCTTGGACCTGTTCATCTTCATATTCAACTATGTCTTATGTTCTTGGTTCATCACTGCTTATATTTCTGATTGGAATTTCTTCATCAACGTTTACATCTATACAGTCAACTTGTTTATGCAGTCTTTTATTGTAGCATCTGTACCCTTTACTGTTTGTAGCATAACCCAAGAAAATACCTTCATCAGCCCGATCATCATATTTTCCAATATCTTCATCATTATTTTTGATATAACATTTACTACCAAAAACTTTGAAATTCTTGAGTGAAGTAGGTCTTCCAAACCAAAGTTCATAAGGGGTCTTGTCACTGTGTGGTCTAAGATGAGGTTTGTTAAGGATATGAACAGCTGTATGAATTGCTTCCACCCAATATGTCTGAGGTATGTTCTTTTCATTCATCATTGATCTTGCCATTTGCTGTACTGACCTATTCTGCCTCTCAACAACTCCATTTTGCTGTGGAGTCCTTGGAATTGTGTATTCTCTTTTGATCCCATTTTTATCACAGAATTCTTTGAAGTTTCTAGAAATGAACTCTCCTCCTCTATCAGATCTTACTACCTTTAACCTTTTTCCTGTTTGATTCTCATTCAAAGCCTTAAACACTTTGAATTTCTCAAGTGCTTCAGATTTTTCTTTCAAAAAGGCAACCCAAGTTAGTCTAGAATAGTCATCAATAATCAACATAAAGTAATTTTCTTTTCCTGTACCTTCTTTCCTTGATGGTCCACATAGATCCATATGTACTAACTAAAGAGGTTTTTCTATTGAAGGAAAGTTTTTCGATTTGAATTGAGTGCGAGTAAGCTTTCCTATCTGACAAGGCTTACAGATAGAGTCATATGGCTTTGATATCTTTGGAAGATCTTTTACTGTCCCATTGTTTTTGAGCTTGATTATGTGATCAAAATTTAGGTGACCAAGTCTCCTATGCCACAACCAACTTTAATCGTATTTTCTTAAGCTACATTCTTCTTCTTCTTCTTCTTCTTTTAAAACATAGACATTGTTTTCTGTTCTTATACCTTTTGCAACTAGCTTACATGAATCCAAAGATTTGATTTTACAGTCTTTAGAGGTAAAAACAACTTCACACCCTCGGTCATAGACTTAACTGACACTAAGTAGATTATGTTTCAAATTCTCTACAAGCAACACATCTTGAGCATTTATTTTTCTGTTACTCAAACTCACAATTCCTTTACCTTTCACCTTTCCTGGTGCATCATTTCCAAAAGTTACATTCCATGATTTGCTATCACTTAGAGTTAGAAACTTACTTCTGTCTCCAGTCATGTGTTTGGAGCATCCACTATCAATATACCAGGGATTCTTTTTCCTTTGAGCTGATAGCACTAGTCCACACTTGTCATCTACTTTCTTCTTCCAAA
>ML870144.1:0-12378 GCA_009831015.1 Picea engelmannii | reverse complement strand
CTCCATGCTGAGACTATTGATAAAAAGAGTGGAAAGAATGTGTCCTTCTTTATTTATCTATTAATAAATGACTTTACTCTCCATAATTGTATGTTGGACTTGGGTTCCTCCACAAATATTATTCCTTTAAGGGTGATGTGACAACTTGGGATTGAAATCTCTCGACCATACCGAAACGTGTGTGGACTATACTCTAAACATATCATAGTGTGTGGTCTTATCTAGGATCTTGGGGTTAGCTTAGCTTCCTTTCCCTACATTTCCCTTGTGATGGATGTCATAGTTATTGATATACCTGATGTCACACACTCGACCCCCTAAGTAGCCTTTAAGGGATGGGGGTATAAAAAAAATTCTTTCCTACAACTCCTAGAATTTCTCGAACGAGGACGCCATTGTCTTATGCTCACCAAGAACTTTCCAACGACCATGACCTTATCTAAAACCGAGTCATGTTTCGAAATTTATGGCCTTCCAAATTTTTCGGGGTATCATTGACCAATGGCCATCCCTTTGCCACATGGAAACACTTCTCTCATGCCATCTGACATGGCACTATTGTGACCCATTTCATCATTATCTGGTAATGACGTGTCCGCGAAGGGAGGGGTTACAAGGAATATTCCTCGAGCCTTCAAAAATATCGGGCCTTCGACCCTTCGTCATTCTTATGCAAATATGAAAACATCCCTGGAGACCCGAAGTCCCAGAGTCTCTCTCCTCACCCGAATCCATGGTGGATTTTGGTCCACCCTTAAAGATTTGAAAGCTGAGATTTATCTACACTTTAACACATGGTTTAGACTTGAAAATGGGTGAGGGTCCCACACCTAACTTGCGACCAATCCCATGAAGCCACATGGAATCATCCAAGAACTCCACATCATCATGGTGCACGTGGGCCCATCTAATTGGAACTGGACACTACAACAAGGGAAACTTTGACACTTTGGTGCTTTGGCGCTTAACACATTTTCTTACATATTCAAATCTCCTGAAGTCCCGGAGTCCCAGAGTTATGGAGTTCTAGAACTCCTGACACGTACTCTGGCCTTCGATGCTTTGACATTTGGCCCGTGCATCAACATGTCAAATATCCAAGAGCCCGAATGTCTTGGAGTTCTGAAGTTACGGACTCTCGAAGTAAGACTTCATAGAAGTACTTACGTTGTCCTTCCACTAGTTGATCGAATGGTTGGAAAGAGTCCCCAATAGATCCTTAGATCAACAACTCACATTGCTCCCGAATTCTTCCCCACGATCTAATGGTTGCCGGGATTTCACCACTTCAGGGATTCACGAGTTCGTGATCCTTACTGTTCTTAACCCTTCGATTCCCCGAAGGATTACCTACCGATGGGGTCATAAAGTGGGGATGATTGCCTATTGTCTGTTATGATACCACTTACTCTATCCTTCCACTAGGATCGATTTAACGGTTGAGAGAGATCTCGAAGGATCCTTAGATCTATGGCTCGCGTTACTTCGCAACTTCGAAATTCGGGAGTTCTGGACATTTAACGCCTTTTCACTCCTAGAGTGAGTCAACGCCAAATTTGATCATAACGTATACCCAATGGTCAAGAAAGATATTGAAGATCCTTAGATCTATGACTCGTGTTACTTCGCGAATGGAAAGCTAGTCAGATTTTAATGATAGGACAGATCCCATCATAATGGGTAAGACACTGCCAGTTGTCGCTCAAACCATTCGGTTATCGTTCCGACAAGTTACCTTCGGAAGGAGTGGAATGTTGTGAGGTTTCAACATCCCGAAGCTCCGAACCTCCCAAGTCCCGAAGCTTAGAAGGATTAGCTCCCTATGAGCGTAGTGCATAGTTCAAAGGTCCTAGTCATATGGGAATTTGAAAATCCTCAAGGGTTATACACTCTTAAATCTTTATCCAAGGTTTGGCTAAGGCCGCAGACTTGAACATGCGGTCACTAGGGGGAGTGGTTTGAAGGAAGCACCTTTCACTTCATAAGCCAAATATTGTATCAAGACATCGGTAGTTATAAGGAATCAAAAGGACTGGAGTAGTCCTATAGAGTTTGTCCCTACTCTATGCCTATGGATTTGGTCCTTGGGAAACCCCTTGAGGATTTTCCCAACCAACACAAGGGCCACGGTCTTATGTTCCTGAATTCATTTAAAAATCATTACTAACAGTTCTCCTTATCTAACAGAGGTAGGCAGAAAAACATCTACAAAACATGATATTCAAGCTTTGCTTCCAATTTCCAGAGTCGCTAGGCCATTAGAGCCACAAACTCTACCATTTAAACAAGGTAGAAGAATTTTCCATCATTTAGCTTCATAAAAAAATGCATATTACAACAGAACCACAAAGACAACATAGAAACTCAGAGTCACACTTATCTGAAATTGGAATTTAGTTGGCAACTGTTGAAAGGGGTGCTCTGTAACACCCTGTTTCCCCCGGTCTATAAAAATAACTATACTGGCCAAGTACTGTGGCAAACTCAAAAATGTGAATGTGTAATGTGAATAGACCTTGTGAAAAAGGTCGATGAATGTGAATAATATTATGAATATATATTGTAGGACTGCTGAGAGGGGAATATGCTGAAAAAGAGACCACGATGGTTGGATAAAGGTGGTGGAAGGCACCTGGAATGGTGGCGTTAACTTCCACCGAAAACCAATACCGTATTTGGTCTTCACTGGCCCGGAGAACCAAGAGCGGCTCGCTGGCCCGAATTTAATGTCTCACAGGCTGGTAGGTAGATGGCTCCTCAGAAATTAATGAGGGATGGGGGAGGTGAACCGCCCATCCGTAGGAGTCTCAGGCCTGACCAATGCGCGAAAAGTCGCGCCACACGCAACCTCGCAAGAGGAAAAGGCGTGAGGGAGAAGCGAAAAAACAGGCAGACGCGAGGGAGGAGGAACTCTGGAAAAATATGCAGAGTGAGTGATAATGGAGAAGAAGGAGAGTAACCTTTGTTCTCAGTCACTGGCAGACAAAGACGCAGTCTCGCAGTATCGTGGTCTCAGCTCGGGGGTGGCTAGTGGTAAATCCGTTGGGAGTCGTTGAGCCTACGGTTGGGTGGAAACAAGCACCCCTCTCAGCAGTTGCATCACCCCTGGTGTTTTTCTGATAAGTGTTTTGTCTCTGGCATCTTGAAATATATATATTCTGACATTTATGCTCATAAGCTGTGAAATTGTGAATAATTTCAGTGCAAGAGTGTCTGTATGGTGTTTTGATCAGTACTGGTAGTTGCATGTTTATAATGGAAAGACTACATATGGCTTATGTTTTCATAAATCGCTATTCATATGCATACTGATCTAATTCAGACTTCACGTCTGGTTCTCGAGAGAGAGATACCCTTATCTACCTCAGATAGTACCCTGGGTAAACCTCTCCATAGAGATACCCTCCTTGAAAATCCCATCAAGAACCTGGAAAGAGGATATGAAGGCTCAAGGCCTTAGTAACCCTGCACGAGGAGGAACGATCCTCTTGAAATCCCGAGATGGTTGTGTAGGGATAAGTATTGTCTGACGGGCGAGATCCTGTCGGAAGATCTGCGGTCACTCATGGTCGTTAGATTGGAAGGAGAAGAGAGGGCGTTAAATGCCTCAACCCCTTTCCTTTGTTTTCACGAGTAGAGACCGAGACCCACTCAAGTCCTAGATTTGATGAAGGAGAGCAATAGATGTGTTGAAGACTCTTCTAAGAGTCAAACCCAGGAGAAAGAGCACAAAGCTCCCAAGTCCCTCATAGTTGACGAAGCTCATGAAAGATAGCACCTGGTCAGATGCACAGACCCTGTAGGAATTCACAGAGGTCGAGGAAATCTTTCACAGCTTCAAAGTAGGGAAGCCTGGGAGGGATAGTGTCGCTTTGTACACGGAGCCATAGCTGCGAAGGTCGCAGAGGAGAAGCAAAGGCCGAGACCTTTGATACTTAAGAAACCTTCCAAGGAGAAGAAAGAGATGTGCATGTTCAAGGAAGAGCTACAACTTCCGTTAGATTAGCTAGAGCGAAATAGATCTGGGTCATCGAAAATGTACGTCCAAATGCGTGCAGAAGAGAGAAGAATCAGACGGCAAAGACACTTCGAGATAGAAGTGGCGAACAACCGATAACCATTGGATCTTGAAGAGTTGCAAGGCGGTTAGGGTTGGGTGCTTCAACCCACAAAGTCGCGAGTGGTGAAGTCGCGAGAGGATCAAGACCGTCCATCTGAGGAGGACAGGTGGAAGAGATCCAGGGATCTCGCGAACTCAGAGGTTCGCAAGGTAAGGGCCCAAAGGTTGGGTGCTCCAAGTCGCGAGTGGCGAAGTCGCGAGAGGATCAGGACTGTCCATCCGAGGAGGACAGGTGGCAGAGATCCAGGGATCTCGCGAACTTGTAGGTTCGCAAGGTAAGAGCCCAAAGGTTGGGTGCTCCAAGTCGCGAGAGGATCAGGACCATCCATCCGAGGAGGACAGGTGGTAGAGATCCAGGGATCTCTCGAACTCGTAGGTTTGCAAGGTAAGAGCCCAAAGGTTGGGTGCTCCAAGTCGCGAGTGGCGAAGTCGCGAGAGGATTAGGATCGTCCATCCGAGGAGGATAGGTGGCAGAGATCCAAGGATCTCGCGAACTCGTAGGTTCGCAAGGTAAGAGCCCAAAGGTTGGGTGCTCCAAGTCGTGACGAGCGGAGATAGCCATTGGATCCAGAGAATGGGAGGACCATTGGATCAAGAACCCCATTTCCTATCGCACGTTCGGGGGTTCGGAGGTTGAAAGGAGTCGTTTACGTCTTCACGAGTAGCGAAGTGCCGAGAGCCGAGCACGAGAGAACACGTGGCAGAACTTCAAGGTGGGGCCCGCGTGATTGACGGGTGGACACGCGTCGCCTGGAGAAGGGAGTCAACATTCTGTTGACTTCTCTCATCTCGGGGATTCGCGGGATAAGAGCATGAGAGCTCAACCCTTGGACTTGTGAAGTCGCGATTAGCGAGAACGCGAGAGGGAAGATTAAATATCGCTTCTCGAGGGTTCGTGAAGGGAAGGTGCCAAGATTCGACGCTACAACTCGCGAAGTGGCGAGTTGCGAGCAGTGCGAAAGGATGGTCAACCTTCGCTGACTTTCAAGTCTCGGAGGATCGCATAAGGAAGGAATGAGAGTTCAACCGTTGAACTCACTAAGCAGCGAATAATGAGAGGAGCTAGCGTTTAGCCTAGCCGACGGTCACGCGCATAGGACATTGACAGAAGGAAGCTATACCCATTTCGTGATCTCGGGTATCGGCGATTTTTGAAGAAAATTCGAGGGTCTTCAACTCACGACTCGCGAGGTCGCGAGTTGTGAAAGGCGCCTGCATTTAAGCGTGTATGTGGTCCTATCGAACTAGGGACTAAAGAAAGGGAGCTAGTGCTTTGTCGTTAAGCGGCGGGTAGATCTGAACGGCCAGAATCTGCGCACCCAGATCTACGACCAGGGTTTCATTCTGAAGCCCCCTCGCCATTCTACCTTTAATATTGGACTCACTTGTATCGATGAGTCGTGAAACACGAAAAGGCGCTTGGTTTGTTTGGCATGTGGTCCTAACCCACGATCAAAAGGAGGTGAACAGGGAAGAACTAGCCTGCGCTAGGCCCCCGTAGGACTTCGGGGATTCTGTCCCTTGAGGAAAAGCGAAAATTTTATTATGTTGTAGTGCGTGTGTGACATGCTCTTTTCCATCCAACCATAGGCACGATTTCTCTTTGAGTATTCCTTAATTGGCCACCCCCTAGCTAGACCACGATGCCATGAGATAGATGATTTTTTCCTATTTTCTCAGCTACAACAAGGGATAAAGGTTACTCTCATTTTCCAACAGGGCCCTGGCAATTCAGTTTTCTATCCACTAAGAAAGGGATATTATTTTGATTGCTCACGCAATCACTGCATCTTCGTTTATCAGCTTGATTAAATAAACATTGTCCAAGCGCTCATGTACCTAGAATAACATATCCTTCTCAGTTCTTTTTCCAAACCAGAGAACCTCACATGCTCTGCTTCCTCTCGAATGGTCTCTCGGCCCCTTTGTGTGTATCCTCTGCTATATGCCCATGATTTTTCTTGAATTTTCTTTCCTTTCCTAGCAATATTTCGCGGGTCAGATCAGGAAGTTTCCAGGCAGGTACTTTGCCCATATTCTCATTTACTCTTGAGGAAGAATTCCCAACTACCAGATTGACTGGTAATTAAATTTTTTGGGCTAGAAGACTATTCTGGGTCTGAGTAATTTATATCCAGTAGCGTACTGGTCTAGCGGGGTCATCTCAACCATCACTGGTTCCCCTTACCATCCCCTCTCATGCATCATGATCCATACTAGCCACCTCCTTTTAGCAGTTGTGCCATAATTTTCCATTTGTATTTAATAACAGAATATATATATAATAACAGTGTTCATTGTCTTTTCCAAAATTCTCATGACGGGTCTGTCCATAGTATTTATCCAAATATAATTATATTTACAAGTTGGGGGAAACAAGGGTATTAACCTGATGCATGGAGAATGTTATTATCCAGAGAATTGGTGGAAACCTTGGGAGGTAGCTTTCAGATGGACTTGTCATATGCTACCATCCCTCACCCCAAGGGTGGTTTCGTTACCCTCTATAGAGATCTCGTCGCTAGACACTAGGTTGAGTTCCCAAAGGATCCCATAAATGAAATATGTTACCTAGATGACAAAATGGGAAGTTTCTATGCAATTGACCCAACATTCCAAGTAGAACAATGTCAAGATACGAGTGAAATGTGGAGCATAGAGTTTGATGGTGCCCACTCTAACTTTGGATTCGGGGTTGGAATTGTTCTCACAACCCCCTCTAAGGAGGCCTTTTATTTTTCATATAGACTTGAGTACAATTCTACAAACAATGTCATCGAATACGATGCCTTGCTCATAGGACTCAATCTGGCACTTGATAAAGGAATAAAGTGCATAAGGGTTATCAGAGACTCTGATCTAGTTGATTCCCAAGTAAATCTAATGTTCGTTGCAAAAAATGAAAGGTTGAGAAGGCATAGGGATTATGTGTGGGACACCATGAAACTTTTTAATGACTTCTTAGTCTAGGAATTCCCTAGAGAAGAAAGCGGTATCATTGATGCCTTGGCCATTTCCGCGTCCACTCCACAACCTTGTGAAAGTGTCCTCCAATACTTCTGCAAGATGGAAGTGGTCTTCAGACCTTCGATTCCCGATAAACTAGAGCACTGGCAAGTCTTTTATGATGACGCCCAAATACTCAGATTCATGCAAGTAACTAAGGAGTTCGCCAATTCCTGGTGTAATTTCCTAGCAGAATCCATGAACTTGGAAGTTGTAGACTTGTTTAACAACATCCTTCCAAAGGGATGTGTCCCCTTATAACAAATGATCTATAGGAATGATATATATAAGGGAAAACCTATTGTGGACCAATCAGATAAATTTTTGGAATTCAACATAGGATCTGAAATTGAACCAAGAATGGTAAAAATAGGAAAAGGGACTACCAAGGTTGAAATAAATGGCATATTAGACCTAATTCGTCAATTTAAGGACATTTTTGGTTGGACTTATGATGACCTGAAGGCATATAGAAGTGATGTTATCCAACAAGTCATTCCTCTGATAGAGGGAGCCAAACTGATTAGGAAAAATCTAAGACATGTCAATATGAAATTAGCACCCCAAATTCAAAAATATCTTCAAAAGATGGCTGACGTTGGGATCATAGCACCCATTAGATATTCCTCATGGATGTCTAACTTAGTGGTCATTCAGAAGAATAATGGGGACATTAGACTATGTGTTGACCTTAGGAACCTTAACCAACTATCATTGAAGGATAATTACCCCCTCCCAAACATGGAACATCTGCTACAAAGAGTCATTAGTGCAGGGATGATGTCAATGTTAGACGGTTTCTTAGGATACAACCAAGTCTTATTCAAATGGGAGAATCAACTTAATACCACATGCAACACCCCTTGGGGAACCTTCATGTACCTAAGAATGCCCTTCGGCCTCATGAATGTCGGGTAAACTTTTCAAAGAGTAGTGGACTTTGACTTCAGGGTTCTAATAGAGAATATCATAGAAATATACCAAGATGACTTGGCAGTTGTGTCCAAGGAAACAAATTCCCACACATCACACTTAAGGACGATATTTGAACGTTGTAGGAAGTATGGAATTTCCCTTAACCCAAAAAAATCCATCTTCGGCGTTAATAAAGGGAAGTTGTTGTGACATGTGGTATTTGAAGAAGGCATTTATGTTGACCCAAAAAGAGTTGAATCATTAAGAATATACGACCTCCCACCAACAAGAAGTCTTTGCAATCATTCTTTGGAAAGATCAACTTTATAAGACAATTCATCCCAAATTTTTTTGAGAAGGTTAATCCCATGAATGTTGTACTAAAAAAGGATGTTAACTTTGTATGGGATAACAAAAATGTTAGGGACCTAACCTCCCTAACCCATCACGTAGGTAGAATAATATAATTCCATGTAATAAAGGTCAATATTAATAAGGCCTAGCAATAAGGAAGAATAAGTCAAATGTAAGAAGACCTAATAGAAGCTTCCGCTTCTAGAAGGATCTTCCTCTAGATTGTTCTTTTGGAAAAATAGATTTAGTATATATAGGAGTAGAGGGTATGAAAATTTTTCTCTTGAGAATTATTGTAATAGAACTCTGCTCTGCTGGAGGTTTTCCCCTCGAAGAGGCAAGTGAACATTGTTTCCTATCAATAAAGGTATAGTTTTGGTGTTGTGGTTTCATCTATTGTGTTGTTCCACTGTTATTCTCTACAATATTTATGTTTTCAGCTATTTTAATAGATATGGTACCTTACAACTGGTATCAAAACACTTTCTTTGGAAGAAAATTGTGGGTTATTTTTTTCAGGGTAGAGACGTATTCCGACGTCTTAAAGCTACAAAGATATGTCATTCAGCGCATAAATCCACGGTCGGAGAAGCATACACAGAGGAACTACAAGTGGTACTCAAGCGTACATTGTTGGCCACCCTTGTAACCCCTATTGGTACCCCTTCGAGTGGTAGCACATCAAACAACACATGTATATAGATCGACCTAGATCTCCTAAAGCCTTCCGTAGATAAACCGATCGACCGCCTGACTGCTATAGTGCCACTAAGAACAATACTCAGGAAGATACTCTCTAGTACCTGGGTAGTCAGGTAGTACGACTAAGGGCATGGTCTAGCCTCCTTAGTTGGTGCCCTGAGATATTAGGCTGAGTACTATTGTTGGATCCTACACGTATATCAAAAAGATATAGCACAGGGAAAACCCTTGTATGTAGAAACCTTGAATACCTTAACCCTTGGGAGGGAAATAGAAATAGAACAGACAAGACCTATTGTCGTGCAACCTTACCTCCTGCATTCTGGTTGCGAAATTACTACACATTTCTTCATGTTAAGAATTTGGGCATTTCAACACTGCAATATTCTTCAGATCGAAGTATAACTCCACAGGAGTTAAAAAAAAATGAGTATAGTAATCCTGCCAGCACACTAATTTGGGACCTATCCCATTGGGTTCCTCTCTTCACCTTGATTCCAGTGGTACCCATCAATTTTAACACAATTTTTTTTGTGGACCCGACCCCTTTTTTGACACCCTTATTTGACCCCTGTCCCATTGGATTCCCCTTTTATCCCTGATCGTAGTGGTACATCTCATTTCACACCTTTCTTCGCAGTGGTCCCACCCACCCTTGTGTCCCCCCTATCCCATTTTCCTACCCATTTTTCCAAATAGCCACCACCGGAGCCCAAAAACTCAATACATTGGTTGCTGACAACCTCCAGAACAAGGAGGACATCAAGAATATCAATGCCAATTTTAGCTCACTCAATTCCATTGTTCAAACCCTCCAGGACCAATGTGCCCACATCAAATACCTCAAAGACATCAAAGCCACACTTGACCACTTCATGGGTCGTTCCCCGAACCCTTCCTCTTCTGAACAATCATCCTATCAGGATGACCATGATTCTTCCCATTACCAAGGTCCTCATATCACCCACTTTACTCGATACCTCTGCCCTCCAAAAATTGAGGTGAACAAATTTGATGGCTCGGATCCCACAGGTTGGGTCACTCAAATGGAACATTATTTCTCTTTGCATGGCATTACTGATGATTTAGCCAAGCTTCGTTATGGTATCCTACATCTGGATCTGAAACGTTGGAAATGGTGGAAATGGAGAAAAAAGGCCCTCCAAGGGTATGTTGCTTGGACACAGTTTGTGGCAGAGCTTTATGACCGATTTGACTCTGACACCCACCATTTAGGTCGTTTGACCAAGTTGAAGCAGTCTGGGACAGTGGAAGACTTTATCGCCGCATTTGAGCACTTGGATTTCATAATGAAGGGCATGCCAAATGTTTTCTTCAAGGAATGCTTTATCAGTGACCTAAAATACGAAATGTGTTCCCATGTTCTCATGGCATGCCCCCAGACTTGGTTGGAAGATAATCAAAGATCTAAGGAAGCACAACAGATTGTATCCTCCCATATCTACAAACCATCATTTCCTCCTCGCCTTAAACCCACCAATTCTACCCCTCCTACAACTCCCTTCAAGATCCATAAATTAACCAGAGCCGAAATAGTTGAACGTCAACTCAAGGGTCTTTGTTATAATTGTGATGACAAACATTTTCCAGGGCACAAGTGTAAGGAACAAAATATTTTTATGGCCATGACTGAGGATATTTTTGAAGAAGAGGTCGTTGTTTCACCTGTGGATGAACTACCACTTCCATCTGATCTGACCCCGCCCTCTGATCCACCATAAGTTGACCCAACGATTTCACTTAATGCCCTCACTAGCTTCTTTGCTCCCCAGAATCTCAAATTAATTGGTTACATTAAAAATAGGAAAGTCATCATCCTTGTGGATAGTGGTAGCACCCATAATTTTATTCATCACTGCATTGCCTAAGAAGTCAATTGTTACATCTGTGTCGTCAATAATTTTCAAATCATGATTGCCAAAGGAAGTTCCATGAAATTTGCGGGACGATGTGAAAATGTGTGGCTCCAAATTGGTCATTATCACCTGAAATCCCATATGTTTGCTATAGACATGGGTGGTTGTGACATTGTTATCGGTGTCGAATGGTTATGCACTCTCAGCCCCATTCTCATGGATTTTAAGGACTTAACCGTGCAATTCAAATAGGAGGGACAACAATAAAAATTCCAAGGCATCACAACAGGTTCCCCCGAGATCATCAGTTCCCATTGCATGGAAAAGCTCCTCAAAAATGGTCATTCTAGCATTATTTCCCAACTTCACTCCATTTATGTTGTTGAGACACCTTGTGTGCATCCCGACCTCCAATCTATCATCTTCCGGCACCAAGTTGTTTTTACCACTCCCAAAGAAATCCCCCCTTCTCATGGAGTCCATGATCATTCCATCCCTCTCATACCGAGCAATCTTCCTCCCAATGTTTTCCCTTCTCGTCATCCCTTTGCCCAAAAGAATGAAATTGAGAAAATTGTTCATGAATTTCTAGAAGTGGGCGTTATTCATCCTAGTACCAACCCCTATTCTTTCCATGTGGTCATGGTACTCAAGAAAGAAGGCACTTGGTGCATGTGTCCTGATTTTCACTCCCTCAACAAACTCACAATCAAAGACAAATTCCCCATTCTTGTCATTGATGACCTCTTGGATGAATTGAGTGGTGCTTAGTACTTCACCAAACTTGATCTATGTTCTAGCTACCACCATATTTGTATGAAAGAAGAAGACATTCTCAAGACTACATTTCGAACTCATGAGGGTCACTATGAGTTCTTGGTAATGTCATTTGGCTTGCGTAATGCTCCCTCCACTTTCCAAAGTCTTATGAATCATGTCCTTCGTCCTTTTCTCCATCATTTTGTCTTAGGTTTCTTTGATGATATTCCCATCTATAGTAAAACTTGGACATCCCATATCTCCCATATCAATCAAGTTCTCCATCTACTCTCTAAGCACAAAATTTTCCTCAAACAATCTAAATGTGCCTTTGGAGCCTCGGAATTGGAATACCTGGGTCATATTGTTGGCAAGGATGGCGTCCGATTGGATCCTAAGAAAATTGAAGCTATGCAGGATTGGCTTCGCCCTAAAACTCTTAAGAGCTTGCATGGTTTTCTAAGTTTAATGGGTTGTTATTGAAAGTTTGTTCGGAATTATGGAAAAAGTGCAGCTCCTCTCACTTCTCTCCTTAAAAAGAATGCTTTCACTTGGAATCCAGTTGTGGATCACTCCTTCCAGGCCTTGAAATATGTTATGTGTTTGACCCCTGTCCTAGCACTTCCAGACTTCAGAAAGATGTTC
>WSFP011444910.1:0-20238 GCA_009831015.1 Picea engelmannii | reverse complement strand
TGTTGTTAATACTCGCAAAAATGTCCCACCTTTTTTATTAAATTTTGAAATTTTCAAAAGAAATGTACATAACTGGATGGTAGATTCTGGCACATCATAAAATGTGATGCCTTTGTCTGTCTGCCAAAAAATCAATGTTGAATTTCAACCTTCCAGTCTAAAAATCATTCAGCTCGATCGGACGAATGTTAAGGTAATTCGTGAATTAAAAAATGTACTTGTTAGGATATCCTCTAATCCTAAGGTTCACCATATTATTGATATCATTGTTGTTGACATCTCTGAAGTATACGGTTTATTTTTAAGCAGGGATTGGTCCGAACAGTTGCATGGATACTTTGCGACAGACTGATCCCATTTGTAGCTGCTAAAGAATGGAAAGCCTAACAGAATTAGGATTAATCGTGAGAGTTACCTCAAGCACACCATGACTTATTTAAATGACACTAATGAACCATTTAATTCTTCTACTAATTCACCTTAAATGTATGGAATGAACAATGTTTTCGGTAACTTCATGGTGGAAACTTCCATCATCATTGATCTGGAACAACACTTGGAACTCGCGGCATGTACACAGTCAACATCTCTACCTAATGTGCCTAATACAGCCGATGAAGCTCACATATGGTCTCTCTACTTCAATGGATCCAAATATAAAGAAGGAGCTGGTGCAGGATGTGTGCTCATCGACCCAACAGGTAATAAAACTTTGATCACTTGCCAATTAGAATTTGAATGTACAAACAACACTGTCGAATATGAGGCACTTCTGCAAGGACTCAAAAAGGTAGTACATATGAATGTATAGAACTTAATGGTATTCGGTGATTCAGAAATTGTGGTCAGACATGTAAGAAATTCCATACATTACCTATCACCACACCTGAAAAGTTATCAAGCCGAGGTATGGAATCTAATGCAAAAAAAAATTGCATTTAACATTAAGTCCATTCCAAGATTAAACAACTCTAAGTCTTACTTGTTAGCTGACGTCACTTCCAAACGTTTTCCTACAGAAGGTATTTCTCCAAACGCATTTTCAATTGAGTTATTGTTCAGACCATTAGTCCCAGACAACGTCACTCACTGGAGAGTATTCGATGATGATCAGCATATCATCAATTTTTTTCACATGGAGGACACTTTCCAAGGTGTCGTTATCGATGAGGGCACCCATGATGAAGATCTCTGCAATTTTACAGTAATATCAGACCCAAGATCTCCCGAATCAACATCAGATCTGGTAAATTCTATCCCTAAATCCGTGATGATATTAGAAAAGTTTTATGATTTGCATGACAAATTCAAGAAATTGGTAAATTATAAAACAAATAGTTCTTCCTTGACCCATGAAAAAGTAAATCTAGGGACTAAAGATAATCCACAATGCATCAATCTGGGAATGGGATGTTCCGATCAAGAGAATTCAGCCTTTATAAAATTATTTAAATAATTCAAGGATGTCTTTGCTTGGACATATGATGATTTAAAAACTTTTGACCCTAACATTATACAACACATCATCCCCATGAAACCCCAGACTCAAGCTTTTCAGTAGAAGCTGAGAAATATGCACCCTAAACTCGAACCAATGGTCAAGAAAGAACTAAACAAACTATTGAATGAAAAGATAATCTTCCCAGTAAGACACACACAATGTGTATCTAATCTTGTCCCTGTAAGGAAGAAAAGTGGTGAAATTCTACTCTGTGTCGATTTTTGAAACTTAAACCGAGTGTCTGACAAAGACAATTATCATGTTCCTCCAATGGAACAAATTCTCCAGCAGGTATCCGGTTCTGAAAGATTGTCACTACTAGACGGTTTTTCAGGGTACAACCAGATCCTCATGTCTCCTCCAGACCAATTGAAAACCACTTTATGTACCCCATGGGGTACCTACGCCTATAGAAAGATGCCTTTTGGGCTTATAAATGTCGGGGCCACTTTCCAGAGAGTGATGGATATTTCTTTTTGCAGTCTCATCAATCAATCCATAGTGGTCTATCTCGATGACATCATTGTTTTCTCCAAAAATAAGAGAGATCACTTATCCCATCTGAGATCTTTTCTACAACGATGTCACAAGTACAACATCTCTCTAAATCCTAAGAAGTTTGTCTTTTCAGTGGAATAAGGAAAGATGCTTAGATTCATAGTATCCAATGAAGGGATGATCATCGACCCCGAAAGAACTCAAGTCATTTCCAAGCTTCCTCCCCCCTCTTCCAAAACATCTATGCAATCTTTTCTAGGTCAAATAAATTTTGTCAGAAGGTTCGTCCCAAGTTTCTCAGAAATGGTGAGGCCATTGCAAAAATTAATAAAAAAGGATGTTCAATATCATTGGGGACCACAGGAAAGTGAATATTTTTACTCCATCAAAAAATCCATAGTGGAGGATCCCTCCATAATGAGCCCTGATTTTTCACAAGATTTCACTCCTTATACGTTCACCTCTAATCGATCTTATGCCACTGTGCTGGCCCAAAAGAATGATAAAAACAATGAAATTTCCATTGCCTTTATGAGCTCAACCTTCAAGGGAGAAAAGATTAATTACCCAGTTGTATATCAACAAGCTTACGCTATTTTTAAAGAAGTAAAACATTTTCGATCATATCTACTGAAATCCAGAACTAAAGTCATTGTGTCTTACCCTGCTGTCAAAAACTTGCTAGTACAAAAAGAACTAGGTGAAAAATGGGAAAACTGGATGACATCATTACAAGAGTATGACCTCGAGATTACCCCTGCGCAAATTTTTAGAGGCCAAGATCTATGTAAATTAGTGGCTGATTTAGTTGAAGAGCAACAGGGTCAAATTAATGTTTTAACTAAAAATCGGCATAGTCAAAGTCAAATATGTTGTGCACAAGATGTTGTTAATTCTTGGTTTGATGACATTAAGTTTTATCTTACACACAATTCTACTCCTTGTCATCTTGATACGAAAAAGAGAAGAGCATTAAGACTAAAATCTGCACCTTTTCATCTGGTAAATGGCGTATTATTCCGTAATTTTTTTTATGAAGTCCTAATGCATTGTCTGGAAAGAGATGAAGTAGATAAAGTGTTATCTGAATTGCATGCAGGAGAAGCTGGTGGGCACTTCGGTGGATACACTACTACTCAAAAAATATTAAGAGTAGGGTACTATTGTCCCACACTATTCAAAGATGCCCATACATTATGTCGTAAATGCATAATCTGCCAAAAGGCTTCTGGACGAGTGCAGAAGGAAACATTCCCTCTGCAACCTGTTTCGGTAGATTTCCCTTTTCAGAAATGGGGTCTTGACATCATTGGCCCTATTAACCCCACTTCCTCGCAGCAACATAAATGTATCATTACAATGATGAATTATTTTACCATATGGTCCGAGGCTGCACCATTAAAAGTGGTAAACACCAGTCAGGTAATATCTTTCCTTAATTCAAACATCATTACTCGATTCAGTATTCCTGAATGTTTGGTATTCGATAATGCTTCCTATTTTTCATCCCTCAATATGAGCTCCTTTGCTTTAGAAAAGGGGATAAAACTGAAATATTTTGCCAGCTATTACCCCCAAGGGAACAGTTTAGTAGAATCGACAAACAAAAACATGATCAAAATCATCAAGAGGACAGTTTCTGAAAACCACAAAAATTGGCACAATGCACTTTTTAATGCAATCCGGGCTGATAGGGTAACTCTGAAAACTGTTGTTGGTAATTCCCCCTTCTTTCTCATTTACGAAAGAGAAGAAATTCTCCCTCCTCATGTCCTGCTTCCCTCTCTGTAATTATCACAGAAAGTTCAGGAAGAGAATTGTCCTCCTCTTGAAAGTTGCATTAACGCTTTGTTGAAATTAGAGGAAGTGAGAACACAAGTGAAAGAAATATTGAATCAGCATCAACGTATTGTTAAAAGTTGGTTTGATTCAAGTTCTGCCTCAGACAAGAATTTTGATGTGGGAGATTTAGTGCTCAAATGGGATAAACCTCATGAAGGAAAAGGGGAACATTCCAAGTTCCAAAATTTATGGTTAGGACCCTTCTTGGTCACTGAGAAACTAGGTCCCATCTCTTTCCGCCTGCAAAATTTAGAGGGATATCCAAACACCTTCACGGTGAATGGCCAAGCTCTCAAAAGGTATTTTTCATGACGATTCCCAGATGCATCTTTTGTACATATTTTTTGTTTGTTTGTTTTGTTTTCTAGTTTTTGCTGCTTTAATTTTCTTTTATTATTTGTTTTTATCGCTTTCTGGGTAAAACATGTCTGTATCACAGTTTAGTTCAAGGAGGGAAAACAGAATGCCTCATCTTAAAACAATAGTCAAGGTTTTTCAAAGCATCAATTGCTGTAATTTTACTGAAACATGGACCAGCTAAAGAAGTTTCTCTGTTCAAAATAGATTTCATGGTTTCACTTTGCAATTATGAGCAGACACGACTATCAATAAAATATCTTTATGTTGTCCCTTCTTTTAGGAAAGCGACTCAAGGATTCCTTCCTATCCTCAAAAAATTCGTTTCATCAATAGACTATTTTCAGATCATGATGAAGGTTATCAAGAAAAAATTAAAATTCTGGAAAATAACAAGTCTTGTAAAAAACTGGAATTTTCAGCATCACCCTGCTCTTATGAATGTCTGTAAATTTATATCAGATTGTGAATAATTTCTCAAGAGTTGTGGGAAGTGTTTTTAAACCCATCAGGATACTGAATAGGTCTACTGGTAGTGGGTAAATGCATGCATGATGCCAAGACAACTTCGTCAAGGTACTAAATAGGCCCGCTGGCAGTGAAGCAATGTCGGGTTCAAGAAAAATTATCAGGTATAAATTTGGATATTGGTCATAAGAATCCTTCATATTGAATTGAAATTTCTTCGATAGGATAGAAGCATCAGAGTGGGTTAATTGACATCCCTTACGAGGCTATGGAAGCCTGCTGGCAGCAGTGGCCTTGTCAGTAGTATCAGAGCCATTGACTTAAACATTATGGCTCTCATTTTTAAAAATTTGTCACCAGATTTCATTTTAATAGAAAGATGTCTAAAGTTGGACCGTGTAATGATTGTCGAGATGCTTGATGTCCTTCAGTTGTTCTTTGATCTGCAATCATTATAACAATCCTAATGTGAGCTCGTCGGTGATACATAGATAATTGCTTCTCCCAGCAAGTCACCATTGTTGGCAGCCCCACAATATTTTCATTTCTTAAAGAAACGAATAATAAATTTTGTAGCTGCCTCTACTTAAACATATGAACATTGCTACTTGAAAGATGAGTTTTGGGCTATAAAAAGCTTTAATTTTTCTTGGTTCTAATTTTCATGCTTCGTTCATGACTGAAAGCATGAACGAAGCATTGAAACTTGTGAATTTATTGCATTTGAATTTAAGGCTTATTTCCCCTAGGAGAATAAATGATCATACAAACTTTTTTAAGAATGATATTTTTCTTTAAAGCCTATCTCATGTCAATAAATTAGTTGTTTTAAAATTTCTCATTGTTATGAGGTCTACTCTAGACCTTTAAATAATACACCAAGAATCGATTGATGCTATGCTATGAGTTTATTTCATGTATGATTCTTGGTAAATTCTCTCTATGGTTGCTATGATTTGATTTGTCAAGCACCTTATAATGAGAAACTCCACCCTTTGCATAATGATGATACTTAAATGAATTTGGTCATATTTTGTACTCTGTTGATAGTGGATTTTTGAAAATGACATGTCCATCATTTCAAGTTAAGTCTTAGGATTTGTTCTATACCCTTAGTGATTCATTACACAAAATGCTCGATTCTCTTATGAAACCCCTTATTCCTCCATTTAATTCGCGCAAGGATTTTATTTCCTTGGTTTTATCCCTGGTTCTTCCTGTTCTATGAAATCCTTCTTACTTATAGTCACTTTTGTTGCCTCCGTGACTGCTTGTTTGAATCCACATGTACCATGTTGTCTGTATCGAACCAAATGGCTCGCAAACCTTACTCCTGTATGACGATGCAAGGGAAGACCTTAAGGGTCAAGGCTGGATCGAATTTCTTGAGAGATTTCAAGGTGTCAACTTGCAAACAACCTAGGAGTTTTCCCTCTCTTTTGATGGTTGTCGAGCCAAAGTAGGAGATGTTCAAATCGAAGTCACTGAGGAGTTTTTAAGCCAGGCGACAAGTCTTCCACTTAGTGGGAAAAAATGGTTTAATAATACCAAATTGGAGGAGGTGTCATGGAGTTTGTTCTTTACCTATTGGAATATCTAGTGTTGTGATAAAGGTATGCCTATATCAATGTTAAAAACTAGGTGGCATGGTTTTTTGGAAATCTTGAGATAGTTCATCACATGCGAGGGTCTCTTTGGCCTCATTTTTTTGTATCACATAAGACTGTTAATGAAATTCATCATTTTTTAGTTGAACATGACTTTCTATTTATTGAGAAGTTTAAATAAGATGGCCAAGAGGTATAAGAGATAGTGTTTGAATTTCAGTTTATTTCATCATGGGTTGATAAGGATGATGTTAGTCCATCATTTAAAATTGCAGGGCGATGATTGGGACACTTTCCTATCTCAAAATGGCTTTGATACATCCATCCCCGTAGAGGTTGATAATCCCATGTTAGAAGAAACCCCAATCCCTTCCATTGACAGAGCAATCTCCTCATCTAAAGAACCCTGTGATAGGGCCATGCTCGATGAGCCTATGTCTGAGCAATAAGATGCTGACCCAAGAGCCTTTGAATTTCATGACCATGAGCAGTACGCCTACCCTAACACCTTTGCAAAAAGAACAAACAGGCCCTCACGCAAACTGTCTAAAAATGACTCGAATATAGGGTTTAAAAACAAAAGGGCAGGGAGATTAATTTCTAGGAGCCTACAAAATAAATGAAAGTCTCATATGAGCTCGATCAAAGCGATTGAGGTACATGAGAGCTCCGATTATGATATCGAGAAGTTCTTGGCAAAAGAATACCTAAGTTACCTCAAACCAGATCCCAGCCAGACCTATGATTTCATGGACAATCTACCACCATGCATGAAGCATAGCGAAGGTTTTCCAGGGATCAAACTTGGTAAAGAACCCAGAGACAACAATGGTAGAATTCTGACACATGACCATGGATATCCTCAAACAACTGTTCCAGATCCTTGGTGTGAGGTTTGTTTGTTTTGGATCAACAAATATTACATAGGTATACCTTCCCTTCAATTATAGATCAAAACCCTCACCACTCAGATCGAATCATTAATGAGTGAAAATCATAGACTAAAGTTTAGTGCTCAAAGGCAAGGGAAGTGCTTGAAAATAACTGGAAACATAATATTAAAGAATGTTGAGTGTGTCACAGCAGTAGTTAACTCTGAGGTCTTATGAGTCAAATTTAGCATGTAGTTAAGAGGTAAAGATTTGTTTGTTTACCTTAGTTGTGTTTTTATTTAGTTTTTCTATTAATATAGATTTAATTAGATTTCTTCTATTTAAAATAAAACTAGCTACAAAATCAGCTGATTTTGTAGCTAGTCTATTCTTAGTCAAATTTTTGGAAATTATTGGTTAGAATAATATCTAAACTTCTTTATTTTTGTTTTTCCTTTCAGGATATCGTGTAGTTGGTGGTGATCTGATGATATGGACCATTTCTGAGATTATTAGACATTTCTTTGGCTCATCTTTTGTAAACAGAAACAAGCTTTTTATAGTTTTGAGAGATACAATGTGATATGGAGTGGTTCTATTACCCTCTATTTTGTAATTAGTAAATCATTTTGAGATTTAATCTTATCCCACAAGATAAGATGTTTAGCTTGAATTAACTCTTTAAATACTAGAGATTTTTGTAATGAAGGCATCCTCGCCTGGGGCAGAAGATGGACATTTGATTTACAGACTTTAATGGAACAACAATGCACATTTCGGCTTTAGCTTCTTGTGGATGGTGTCTTCATTTAAGTTTTGTTTATCCTGATATGATAATAGGTTTTGATAGCTTTAGTCTTCATGATTTATCATGTTATTGGGATAATTCCTTTATAAATGGTGTCCATAAATAATGCTTTAGATATTAATCATGTGATCATCTATTCAACTTCAATTACATGATTTCTCCTTTAATTTTTGTTGAAAGATTAAATGCAAGGATGTTTGCTAACATATTTTTCTTAATATAATCACTTGCAATCATGATATCACAGTAACTATTCGTATCATTCTTTCTATTATTAAAATTTAATTGTCAACATAATTGTTCTATGTTTATTCAGAAAAGACTTAAGGTTCATTGCAGGTTTCTCTCCTGGACAAGGTGGTTAAATGTTTTCTGATCGCACAGATGTTTGGATGCATATCATTAGCTCACTAATAGGTTATCTCAATTTCATTTTTCTGCTATTTGTTTATCACTGAAATTCAAACGTAAAGTTTGGCTTTTGACTATCCATACGTTTTTGTTTCATAACATTTTCTTCCATTAGTTTAAGACTTATAAAAGAAAAATATAAAATATTTTTATGTGTTTTCTTTATCTTCTTCTTCAAATCATTCATTTTCACATTGAGTTTAGTAAGTTTAGATTAAAACTTGTAGCTTGTAAATAATGTATATAAATGAGAGTTATCTATCTTTTGCTTAAATACACCTATTACAGTCACATTAGAGCATATGTGCACATATATATAGTATTTAGTAATTAGTTATTTATTTCTTTTGTTTTGTTTTGTTTCTTTTAGTATTCTTAGATTGGCCAATGTAGCCATTAAACTCGTCAGAATGAGTTATACCAAACGGCTTGGGTTACTTAGACAACCCCAAACCGGACTTGTTCTTCCAATTGATGGACGATCATTTTCGCCCGTCAACATGTCTTCACCTAGTTTTCCATCAAGATTAGGATTTTATGATGGATGCTTGGTGGGCATGTTTGGCCAAGTAGGATTGTGTAAAATTGGATCCTTGGTGATTTTCATAAATTCTATAAGCTTTAATGAAGCCAAGTATGGTAGTTTCATTGTTCCTTCTAGTGTGTGTGATGTTTCAAAGTTGGTTGTTGAGGAGGAAGGGTTATTGGATTGGTTCTTTGGAATAGTTGTGTGGAGAAAGGCAGAACCAAGAAATTTTGAACTAATAACCACTGCATGCAAAGGTGAGTGGGGAAGTTGAACCATTGAAGAAAAAAAACCAATAATACCTCCCAAAAATTGATTCAGATCTCGAGGGATGAGATCTGGATGGATTGAATTCCAGGAGAGGAGGAGCTTAGACGTGCCAATATTGCTTGAAATGAAGCATGGAAAAAAACAACATGTAAATGAAGTACTTGGGAGGTGAGGCTCAAAGAGGAGCGTCACCTATAAAACTAAATACCAGTAAATTACTCATAGCTAATTAATCTCACAATGAACAACAGAAAAATATGGGAGAATCCAAAATGAGTAACTTGATATTATGAGAAGGCTTTCTAGGCCTTTATATAGCATTACAAAATGTTCCATTAGACAAATTAAAAAATATCTTATTAAATGAGTCTCTATTATTAGTATAGTAAATATAAATACCCAACTAACTAAGTAGTGGAAAATAAAACCCAATCCAATAATGGAAAGATCTCATTAAATGTGTCTCTATTATTATAATAATAGATCTCACTACCCAACTAACTAAGTAGTGGAAAATAAAACCCTATACAATAATTAATAGGTGGGACTCTCTTTGACCCTTATGGGAAACATGTTAGCCCAATTAATTAAAGAGGAGGTGGGTGTTTCCTTTATCCACATTGACAATCTATTATCTTTATAGCTTTATTAATTTTGTATCTAAATTTAGACCATATACACCCTTAAAATTCGGATCATTCCTCCCCCCTTAGAAAATTATGGTCCCCATCATTTCACCCATTCTAAAAAAAGAAACCCCATTATCACACCATTATGATTAGAATGTGAAAATACCCAATGAAGAGAAGGGTTTTGTGTGGTTGACCCATAATTGTGGGTTTGTGGTTGACCCATAACTTAGTTGACAATAGCATTGTACATGGGTAGTGTTGGACATATTGTCACAGATATGTTGTCATTGATGTCAACAGTCATGATAAGTTGTTATAATAGCAACATGAATTAGTAATGAACCATTATACAGTTGGAATTAGTGTCAAAATGGCCAATAAGGTCTGTCCATGTGTAATGAAGGGTCAATGATGGAAAGAGAATGCAACAGAGTATCAAGGTTGATCTTAGGAGGAAAAGTATAATAAATATCGGTAGAAGAAAATCACCTTAAGGCTGAAGAAATTAGTGATTATTGTTGATCATGATAGGATCAACAATGATCCTGTGATCAAAGCTCAAGAGATAGCATTGTTGAAATCCCAAAGGAGAAAATCTTACTAAACAAGGGAAACCTTTATAAAAGATCAAGAAATGGGGGCCATTCATCCAAAATTCAAATGCAAACCCGATCAGTGGATCATAGAGGAAACCTACATAAATAAGGAAAATAATCATGTTTGTTGATGTAGATTTTTGGATAAATCAGGATCGTCAGATCGAGGGGAAGTTAGAAGAATTATATCTCAACTGACAGATCTGAAGCAGGAGTTTCGGAAGGTGTCCCAACCATTGAATTAAATCTGAGTAGAACATTAGTCAAATCTGGCGTTGATCACTCCAGAGGAAAGAAGCTCAAAATGGGTAAATATTACCCAAAGGAAGATGTCTCGAAGTGGACATGATTCATCCGATCTGAGGAAAACTTCAGGAAGTATACCGACCATTGGATCAAGTTTAGTGGAAAGACAGAGTAGGCCACAAAGTTTCTCGAGGTAGATGCAAGCCATCTATTATAAGGAACACTTGGGGTAATATCCTGACCATCGGATCAAGGAAAGTAGAAGGATAGGATAAGAAAGGAAAAATACATGAGATCCTAAATACCTAAATTCCCAATAGTCGTTGGACTTAGTCCTTTTTGGGTTAAATAAGGACCATCAGATTTGGAGAATACATGATGAACGTTGGATCAGGATAGTGGTGAAGCTATGGCGCTGACCACTTTGGTGAGAATGGGTTGAGAACATGTAAATTCACCTAAAGGCCATAGTTCTAAAGTCATGAAGTGAAGACACGTAGCAAACACATGAGGAGATCCACATCAGCAAGGAAACATGGCACAGTAAAATGGTGACAAGTGTCAAGATGCTATTAGCATTTTAAGTATGCATAAGTCACAAATATATGTGACACATGGAAACCACTCAGTATGTGCCACATCAACAAGTGACCTCTGTAGCTATGTCACTCCAAGAGTATGCACTTCGAGATTTTTTCCACAAACAAATGCCCAGAGTATCAAAGTTCCAAAATGAATGAGAATCGTTCATTGTGCAAGTAAAATCCAACCATCCGATCTACTTCGGCGAAATGTACTCCGAAAGATTGAAGGCCTGTGTAGAAGAAATCACCTGAAGCACCGAAGGCCAAAGTCAATGTTGACCATTGATCTAAGATAACTTCAAGATAATTCTCAACCATCATATTAGGAGATAGTCAATTATGGTGCTGACCAACATCGGTGGAAATGGAAACAACAATTACCCATACCTATGGACCCCCAAAGTCCTGAAGTAAACAAGGATTGTCCACTCAACCTTTGATTAATTCATAGCCCTTGATCAAGTGCAGTGGAAAGATAGAGTAACAATAAATCACGAAGTAACACTAATCATTGATATACTTCAGGAACATTCTCAACCGATGATCAAGCATAGTGGAAGGATAGTGTAAGTGGAGGTTTTAACTAACAACAAGTGGTCATTGTCGCTTTATGACTTAGTCAATAGGTAATCACTTTGGATGAATTTCTACTTCAAAGTTCAGGAGACACGAATAGCTGAAGTTCCAGAGTGAATGAGAATCATTCATCTCAACTCTTGATTAATTCATAATCATCGATTGCGATTGAATCCTCTAGATAAGTAAGGATTGTCCATTCACAGAATATTAAATATGGAACGCCCAATCTACTAGTGAAAAATTGTATGCACACTTTGGTGAAATATTCTTTGAGAGATTTGAAAGGTTGCAAAGGATTGAAGTCCTGAAGGTAGAAGTACCTGAGAACACAGTCCCAGCACTGGACATATGGGGGCTAAAAAGAAAAGGGTGAAATAAGAGGCAGTTCTTAAATTAATAAGCCTATGTTTTTGCACATATGGTCACATGTAAATATTTTGAAGGAAGTGCCTCTGCAAAACTCGATTTCTACAATATTTGTAGAGACATGGTGTTACACATGATTTTGGTCATCTTGGTGATGTATTAACAATGGTGTATTCAGGCTCCCAACAAGGACTTTTTGCCTGAGAAAAGTGGATCTTGTCTCCTTCCAAAAACATATTTTCAAAGTGAGTTCGCAGGCTACATATGGCCTAGCATATGAGAATCCCTCATTCTTGTAGGTCACCTTCATTTAGGGTTCAAACTTCTCACAGTTTGCTCCATACACAGGGTGCAAACCTATTTTTAAGCTTGGAAAAGAGAAGAGGTCTCGAGGGTTCTATAAGAGAATCTTCTAGAAAATGAGTTGGCATTCATATGGTTGTCATTTTACTGACTTCTCAGAATTGATGGGATCATCCTCATCCATGTAACCATCTCTCCTTCTCCTATATATTGAAAGGTTTCCCATGGAAAAGGTTAAGCAAGATTAATTGAAGAATTGGTGAAGGAATTGTGTGAAGAACCCTGCTTAGATAGAAGCTTGGAGACTCTAGTTGGTATATCAAGAGAAATTGGATCTTCTTCATGCAAGTACAGAGCAAGTGTGTGTGTTGGAACCAAGGGTCACTGAAAGGAAGCTTGCGATATCAAGGAGATTAGTTTGTATCTTCTACTTTCAATTAATATGATACAACAACATGTCCCTTTCCCATAAAGTCATTCTTACTTTATTGTGTAGTTCCTTGATCATATGCATAAGTTGACATTGAATATATTTTGCTATATTCACTTTGGTTGGTTTGTTTTGTCTTGGACTTGACCTCATGAGAGCACTGGAGCGAAGCGAGAGAAACAAAGATCTAGGGGAGTGATATAAAGGTATGTCACTTATTCCTCCCTATTAGCAGATTCAATGATTACAACTTAGGGAAAGATTCGTGTCCTATCCTATTTTGTTCTAGATCTAGGTGGATCTAGAGAGATTTGTTAGTGTCGGCACCTACTGATTAGTCCAATAAAAAAATTGGCAACTCCACTGGGGATGCAACCCATTTTTTAGTGGTTTTTGGTGTTTTTTCCTTGGCCATTTTCTCTTGCCTTACCTTTTTTCATTTCTATCAATCTCTAGGTCTTAAGGGGACCCTGACAGACTCTCTGGGTCCAGAAGTCCCTTAAAAATTTTTGTTTTTTTTCCAAATTTTGCCTAGTTTCAGGCTTCTCGCACTGAACCCTTCTTTTGCCTGTGAGAATTACTAGAATTTTCACCCTACTGTGTAGTCCAGTGCGAACCTCTCGCACTCTACTTGTGGCTAGCCTGCGAGAATGCTCCATTCTCACAGTGTACACCACTGCTTGCTTGCGAACCCATTTTGCAAAATTTTGGGATTAAGGTTTTTGTATGCTCAGATACCCAGACTTTTATGTGTGTCTGAAGAGAACATCTTGGGCCACTGATTGGTTGTTTCTTGACTTCGGATTTTGTGAATGATCAGTCTTCGGAAAATCAAAGACTCTTCTTGTTCATTTTTTCTCAACTGTCATCTCTTGACCTTTTCTTAGCAAGGATATAATCTTTGATCCTGGAATCTAAGTGCTTGTTTGGTTGGGAGTCAGTGATCAATTTAGAAGTTGGGATTAATTGTCTTTCTCAATTTCTCATTACTTGGAAAATCATTACCCTCATGCATTTGAAAAGACTAGTCTTGTCTGCTTGTTATTCTTGTCTTCATTGAAAGATTGGTTTGGGTTTTTGGTGTATATTGCTTTTCATTAGCTTCTAGATTTTCTTAGTTCCAACACTGTCGTGTGGTTTCTTTTGAAAATTAAAAAACATTTTTATTTTTAAAACCAATTTTTTATCTCGAAAATATTGGCATTCAATCGTTAAAATGAAACAAATAGAGAATTGGCATTGGTCATGATTCATTGATATTGCCTTTGAAAGAAGATTGTATATCGTCGTTCAAGATTGTTACAGGAAACTCCTCTTTCCCTCCTATAAATAGGATTCATTGAATAAGAATTGATATCTTTCATTCCTATCTATGCATTGTTGGGTCAGAGTCTCACACAAAATCAGTTTCATTTCCGTCTCCTTTATTACACCAACATTAGCTAGGCTAGATCTTTGTAATAGACAGAGAGATACACTCTCCAAATCACAAAACACATAATAGCATCTTGTGGTAAGGAGTGTCAAATTCCATTTGTAACATTTTGTCCTGGGAAGCCCTTCTCACACAAGGGTCAAACCCGAGGTCACATTGATATTGACAGAGGTACTCACCCTACTTTGTTGATATCGGTGTAGAGATTGCACGTATTATGGGGGTCACTTGAAGGTATACCCACAATGATGAGTGGAAGCCTCTCAAGCTGATTTAGGGCTAGATACCCTGCCCTTGTGTGTGGATCAGACTATCGACTGTCCCCCTAGGATTTATTTTTGTTGGTGGTAACCTTAGTGGCCTATATTCTTAGGCTCTTACACAAGGTGGATATGAAGGGGCAAGTCTTCATGGTACCTTGAATCGACGTTGACCAAACTCACTCGGGCTCCCTGGAAGGTATACCCACGATTATGTGTGGGAGCTTGCACCAGGGTGTAAGTCTGTTAAGCAGGTCGTCAACGTAACCTTTCCACCCTAGCCCAGCCTCTTCTTGTCTCGTCGTTGCGATGTTGGATTTCATCACCAACTAGTGACTTTGGAATTAGAAGGTCTTGATTGCTTGGTTTTGTTCCCTAGATATTTTTTACTAGCGCTTGTTGTTTGTTTAGCTAAGTTGACCATAGAATTTTCTTCGTCAATTTTTTAACTTGATCACCATTGACCCTCCACGTCATTCACATAGAATGCAAGGCTTACCCCCAGAAAATCTGGAAGGATCTCAACCCTTGCCTACCAACTCACCTGAAGGCTCTCCTCAACAAAGTGAAGTCCAAGATGTCACCACTCCACAAGTGGAAGAACTGACTCTCTAGAATGATTCTGAATTTCCAATTCTCGAGAGGACTTTCGACTTCACCCCAACTCTGAGAGACGTATTTTGCAACTGAATTCTTCCAGAGAACTAGTTGTTTAGTCTTCTAGATCACTAACTAGACCTTTCCTAGGACCTGAGGGTCAATATCCTTTTTGGGCTACTGACATTTTTAGATGGGACCTCTTTGGCTCGGGAGCAGGCATTGATATCACTATCTCACTTGAGCTACCCAAAATGTCTGATCCAGACGTAGTACCATTGACTACTGCTTACTATTTTCCTAGTACAGAAGCTCCGCAAGTCGACCACATCCTGAATCTCCCTTTACAAATGGCCCATTACATAGATACTATGAGTCTTCACACCGAGATTACCGTGGCTAGCCAAGCCCCCATTGGCACACTGATTTCACCCAGAGTCACCCCGACATTTCCACCTAGATACCGTGCATTGAATGTCACTATTCTTGTTCCTACGCAAATCACATCTGGAACTCCTGGTGGTCCCACTCCTTCTAGGCACTCTCCTCTTGGTTTCATTCTGACACTTCCTCTACCCCCTTTCAGAGGACCTTTTCCATCCTCTATCGGTGATGTTGATCCTAGTGTCACCATTCTATCGTTCACACTGAATTACCAGATTCCTATTGGTGGACAATTTCACCACGGAGGCCCAACTCAACCCCCCCTTGTAGGGAAAATCCCAATTGGAACAAAAATCCCAATTGGAATAGAACCCCCAATTGGCACACAACCCCTGATTAGAGGACAACCCCCACCGACCCCACCATATGGACAAAACATACCTCCATCCTTGTCCCAGTATTGGAACCATCTAATACAACATAATCCTCAATTGACTGGGGGGAAATAGCCTCAAGATGCACCCATTATACCTCCCGGTATAGGCCAACCATATCCAGGTACGTCTAATCCTATTTGGGGCTCGAACGCTCAACCCCAAGCCCCTGTTCAAGGGTACAATCCCATGAATTACTTGCTCCACAACAACCACTAAATCTACCTAGATGTTTGCATTATAAGCAGACTTCTTATGGTCCCACTGGTTTGCCGACAGGACTTCCTCCCCAAAGCCACCAATACCCGCATGTGAATAGACAGTTACCTTTCTTAGCCACCCTAGACCTCCCGAATTTGTCGAGGATTTTAAATGATCTGATCCATCACTCTCCCCAATGGCCCACTATACTGGCCAAAACTACTATCTGACATCCCTAAATTCAATGGAAAAGCAGGAGAGGACCCAAACAATCACGTGATGACTTTTCACCTTTGGTGCTCATCCAACTCCTTGATGGATGACTCTATTCGTTTACACCTTTTTCAAAGAACTCTCGCGGGTTCTGCCGCAAAGTGGTATATAGAATTACCACAAGGTTTCTTTGTCGACTTCAACACCCTCGCTATGGATTTCCTCACCCACTACCAGTTACCAATCCACTGTGAGACAGGGACCGAGATTTTGAGTTCTTTCAAACAAACCAAAGCCACTCATATCTCCAATCACATTCATGAGTGGTGACGAAGACAATGTCTCATCAAACTCGAATTTCTCAATCAGTTGCTGGCAGATTGGTTCACGAAATCATTCATGAATGACATCGGTCATGACATCACCATGGGTGGATTTGTCACAGAAGAATAGGCCATTAGTCGTGCTCAATACCTTGAACTCACTTACTCACAAATGGGTACTCTTTATGACTTACTCCCTGATGCACCTTGTCCTTCTACTTCTGCCACTTCAACTACTCCTGCCACTTCTCATGCAGCAGATGGTGTGATTGGCACTTTTCATGCCCAATCGCATTCCACCCAAACCTCTAGCAACAACCCCAAACCCATTTCTTCTAATTTTCAAAATGCTTCATCTCCTACCCCTCCCACCAGCAAGACTTCTGAGGTAAATGTTGTTCAATATACCCCCACCGGTAAAAACAAATCCAGAAAGGGAAAGGGTAAGAATAAGGAGGACAAAAATAATTTGCAAGAAAAGAGAACCAGAACACCACCTGTTGACGATAGGGATAAGCGCAAACCCTGATGCCCTTGTCTTATCTGTGGTGATGATCACTACACTAAGGATTGTCCACGACAAGCTGAGGTTACTAAGTTCCTTCAAGGGACCACAAAACCACCCACTTTGGTCGTATTCTCACAACCCTTCCCGTCTCAACAACAGGACCAATTGTTCATTCATGACCAACCCTCCCCATACAATACATCCTATGTATTAATGTGTACAGGTGATTCAAAGAAAAACGACATCAGACTCACCACTCGAGCCAAAGATTATTCCTCCTCTAAAGAGAAGGTTGATGCTACACCTCCTTCGTTGGTCCAACCATCTCCTATGAATCCACCTACCAATGGTCCTCTTCATCTTGAATGACCAAGCCTTGAAACAATCCTTCGCCCTCCTCCAAACGACATCATTCGGAAATCAGCTTTCAATCCTCATGCCCGTGCTACCCAGAACTACAGTATTGTTGAAGATCTATCCCAAGCACCATCCACGATGTCAGCCCTCGAAGTCCTTCAAAGTTGTCCCATACAACGGAAGGCACTGTTGAAAGATATCGGTGGAATCGACCCTACGGATATGAATTTAATAATTTTTGACTTGGAAGATCACATTCCAAGGTTTCCCCCTCAACTTGCATTCCAAATACAAGTGATTGTCTCTGACCAAATTTTTTATAGAACTGTTATCAACAAGGGTGCCTCGATGTGTGTCATGTCTATTACCTACTGGAAATCCATTAGCTCTCCCTCTTTGACTGAATCCCATAACACATTCAAAGCCTTTGATGGCTCTGTTTTTAAGCTTTACGGTGTCCTCCCTTCACTGCCAATCACGTTAGAAGGCAAAACGGTCCAAGTTGAAGTGGAAGTCTTTGACACTTCTTTCGATTACAACCTCCTTCTCGACCGTAGATGGATTGATTCCATGCGCACAATTGTGTCGACTCTTTTTCGTGTTGTATGTTTCCCACATCAAGAAAAGGTGATTACCGTTGACCAATTAGCCTTCTTTAACTCAGATACACATACTAGCAATGTACCATTCATCGCCAAAACCCCCCCTAGATATGAGAACATCGATGTAGGTCTTCTTAAAGACTCTTCATTAATGGGTACCTTCCCCATCCCACTGCTCAATGTTCCATATCCGTTTGTCGCTTCAATCAACATGATCTCCACCAGAACCCTTGCGTCTCACGACCCATGGATGGTACCTGACCCTGGTGATCATATTCATTACGATGAAGAAATGCCTTTAATTTTGGTTGAGTTTGGCTATCAGGCCATTCAATTGGCAACCCCTTCTACCCCCTCTCTTGGTGATTTATCTCCAGATCCTTTCCGCATCATTTTTCCCATGGACAATATGATTATGTTTGTTATGGAAGACACCCCCTGGGACGATGGACATCATCATTCCATCCTCTTCCTGGAACAACACACCATTGAGAGCTACCAATGGATCTCGACCCCGTCGATCGTTGTAGTCATTTCCACCATTCCCGAGTCCACACACGATGTGTTTTTCGAAGGGAACTTAATCAATATCTCACCCACCATTCCCCTCGACATATCCATAAAACCTGGAATTGTCGAAAATGTGCATATCAGAGCTTCATGTTCCCCTGACGAAATCATCACCTACAAGTCACTTTTCAAAGAATTTCATGATGTTTTCGCCTGGCGCTATGAAGAAATGTCGGGTATTGACCCCAAAATTGTGATACATGAGATTAAGACATACCCAGACACTAAACCCGTCCGGCAATGCCTTCATCCAGTTCACCCACGTAAAGTGGCCACTATCAAGCTTGAAGTCAAGAAACTTCTCAAAGATGGCTTTATTTACCTAGTGGCTCTCATTGACTAGGTTTCCAATCTTGTCCCGATCGATAAGAAATAAGGCACAATCTGCATGTGCGTTGGTTATAGGGATATTAACAAAGATTGTCCTAAAGACAACTTTCCTACCCCCTTCATCGACCAGATTGTTGACGATTGCGCCAGAAGTGAAATCTTCTCTCTGATGGATGGTTTATCCAGATATAATCAAATCAATATTGTTCCCGAGGACCAACACAAAACCTCTTTTATTTGTCCTTGGGGAACTTTCTCCTATCGGAAAATTCCTTTTGGTCTAAAGAACGTTGGTGCAACTTTTCAGTGTGCTATGTCTTATGCCTTCCATGATATCAAGCACAATGTGCAACCATATCTCGATGACTTACCCACTCATTCCATGTGCCGTATCGATCATCCAATACACCTCCAAGCCATTTTCCTCCGAGTCGGTTTTACCATATATGCTTGAATCTTCACAAATGCGTTTTCTGCGTAGAATCTGGCGGACTTCTAGGATTTATTGTTTCACATCAAGGGATCAGGGTAGATCCTATGAAGGTCGAGACAATTCTCAATCTCCCTCCTCCTTCTTCGCTTTGCCAGTTACAAAGTTTGCAAGGGAAAGAAAACTTTCTTCGTCATTTCATCCCGAACTATGCCAAGATAACTCTTGGATTTACATGAATACTAAAAAATGGGTCTGATTTTGTATGGGATACCACTGCAAACAAATCCTTCGAAGCTTTGAAACTGTCCATGACATGTACTCCGCTCCTCTTCCCACCGGATTACAGTCGTTATTATTTCCTCTACCTCGCAGCCTTGGATCACACCATCGCTATGGTTCTCATCCAGGAGGATGATTTGCATGATGAACATGTAATGTTACCCACCTCTTAGAGAGGTGATGAGGAGACTCAGTGGCCTGGGCACCCCCACTAGGTCATAGTCTCACACTAAGGGGGGTAAAAGTCAAGAAGTTAAAAGTTATATTTTTAAGTTGTCTTAAGAAAGGAAAAGGATAAAGGAGTAAAAGATAACTCAACAAAAGAATAGAAGATTAACCCTGGGAGTTAACCTAACTCAACAGAGAATTAGAAGGGAAAGTATAAGTAAGAGGCTGGGGTGCACCTATTATTCATT
>WSFP011444909.1:0-20238 GCA_009831015.1 Picea engelmannii | reverse complement strand
TGGCGGATCTTGTGTTCCTTCATGATTTCCTAAATAATTATGGATGTAAAATGAGCTCCTTGGTTTGTGACTATCTCTCTTGGATAACCAAACCTTGAGAATATGCATTCTTGGAGGAATGAAACTACATTTTGTTATGTGGCATCCTTCATAGTATTTACTTCATTCCATTTGGTCAACTAGTCAATGCATACCAGTATGTGATTCTTCTTCCCCAATGGTGGATCAATTGGGCCTATAAAGTCCATTCCCCACTTTTCAAATGGTTCCAGTGATACTTGAGGCTACAAAGGCATCTCATTCCTCTTTGTAGGCTTCCCAATTCTTTGACATTCATGAAAATGTGAAGTGTATTGTTGAGAATCTCTATCTAGGGTTGGAAAATAGTATCTAACTTGTAATATCTTGTAGGATGTTCTCTTTTCTGCATAGTTCCCTCCACACAGTTCATCATGAAAATCATGGAGGATATCATGCACTTAATATTAATATTCTCTTATTCATCTCCTCAAGGCTTGGTATGGACCAAGTTTGAACAAATATCCTACTACCCAAGTATAGTATAAGCTTTTTTTTAACAATCTTTCATCTTTCTCGGTAGGAGAAATGTTAGGGAAACCTCCCTGTTATTACAGTAATTTGCTATGTCAACAAACTAGGGTTGGGGGGGGTTATATGGAAAAGAGGTGATCATCTGAGAAAGGGTCATGAATCATTCCTTGTTCAGTAGGAATAATCAACCTGGACAAAAAATCTGCAACAACATTCTACTTCCCAGGATTATCAAGAATGGTTAGGTCAAATTGTTGTAATAAAAATTCCATCTAATCATTATGTCATTGATGTTAGGTTTATTCATCAAATATCTAATGGCAGTATGCTTTGTATGCACAAAAACTTTATACCATGTAACATAATGTCTGAATTTATTGAGAACATGAACTACAACTAAAAATTCATTTTGTGTAACAATGTAGTCGATCTTTGCACCATCTAAGTTCTTACTTATGAAATAAATTGCATAGGGTTTCTCATCTTCATTTTGTCCCATGACTACTCCTACAGATTTAGCTTATGCATCAATGTGAATATGAAAGGGAAGGGCCCAATTAGGACCATGTATTACAGGAGAATTTGTGATCTAGGTGGATATTGGTCACCACCCACCTATTCCACTGGATCAAAGAATAGTTTTCCATTTTGGAATTTGTTTTACAATTTTTCAAGTCCCAAACTTATAGGGTCGTTTTGAGGCCCTAAACAATGTTTTTTTGGACTTTTGGGGGGGAGGGGGGAGTTTGCAATGGAATACCATAACCCTTGACAAAAGTTGTACTTCTTGATTAGACCTTTCCATCTAGGTATCGAATGCACCAAACAAATATTGTGTGAAAAAGTTACACCCTCAAGAAGTTGACGTATCAACTACCCCCATCGGGGCCCACAAACCTTTTGGTGTTTCATCTTCCAATGTTAGGGTTTTCTCATTTATGCTTTATGTTAAAAATGCCTTTATATCTTCATTGTAATTAGAATCTTGCAAATGCATGTAGCCACCACATCTCTTCTCATAAATAAGATACCACCATTCGAGCAAGCTTGTTGCATTTTGCATTTTTATATTTTCATCATTTTCCATTTATTAATAGAATACAAGTTTCTATGTATCTCTATTTTTGTGTTGTATATTTGTATTTCATTTCATTTAATTCATAAATTTGGATCAGTGGTATCAGAGTGGTGTTATCTTTATTTGTTTCTCTGTAAATTTCCCCAACAAGGTCAAGGTACAAGGAGTTGGGACTCGAAATAGTTAATCCTTTGCAAGACCATCCTTGACGACCCCAATGGACATCCATGGTAGAAGAAAAGAGAGATGAGGGAGGATGAGACATTATTAAACTGTTGATTGAGGAAGTCGTCACAGGACAAAGGAATGAGATGATGGATATTTTTTCCCAAATCCTTCGACTGCTACCAACAACAGACGCATCTTCGTCAAGTGACTACTTTGGAGGCGCCTCCCCCTTCAAGGTACAAGTGAGTTTTGATATCCCTTTGTTTGAAGGTCAGATAGATGCAATTGCTATAGATAAATGGTTGAATCTGGTAGAAGGGTATTTTTTTATCCATAATTTTCCTAATAGAGAAAATATTACCTTTTCCCTCCTTAAGGTTGTCCCCCATGTCAAGGATTGGTGGAAGACTTAATTTGAGAAAAAGGCCACTGATGAATCCACAATTATTGCGGTCACACCCACTTGGGATTCTTTTAGGGATGTTAATAAGGAATAATACTACCATGTTGGAAGCTATGATGACCAGTATACGAGATGGACCACACTAAGGTAGGAAAGGGACTAACCTGTTCTAGAGTTCACATATATCTTCCATACCTTGCGCACCAAACTAGGTATCAAAGAATATGAATGAAACTTGGTTCTCAAGTACTTTGGAATTCTACATAGATACATACAAATTGAAATGGAGTTTTTAGATATTGTATCATTAGGAATGACCTATCGATATGCTTTTAAAATCAAGCAGAAATTTAAATAGAAGAAGCAGGATTTTGGATCTATGAATTCCTCACAGCAAAAAAAGGGAAAAGGCAGACCCAACTCATAGAACAAAGGACAGATCAAGGATGGACCACCTTAGGACAACTAGTCCAAGTATAAAAAAAATAAGGGAAATGGGAATATGAAGAAAGACACTGGAAAGTGGTGTGAATTCCATAAGAACCCCTAGAATAACATCGATGAATGTCGATCGAAGTAGTCATTGGCGGTCGAGCTGAAAGCCTAGAAGTTATTTGCGGGTTTCGACTCTGAATCAAAACTAGACAAGGAAAGGCAGATCATTGATGCAAAACCTAGTGCCACCATCACTACCACTAAGGTCCATCCAAGTGAACACAAAGAACCGGAGGAAGTTGAGCTCCTTTTTCACTCATAGATGTGGGTGAAGGTGTTGAAATATTGTAATTGCAAAATGTATTCTATTTATTATTGAGTTATTATTCATCAGATCAATCCCATTTTGTGGATTGATCATGTTGGGCTTTTTACTTGACCAAATTCCCTTTTTCATATTGGTTAAACCCTAATTATATTATGCAAATTAAGAATTCATCCCCCAAGCCTAATTAAAGTGGTTTTAACCACTAAGAAGAAAAGTTGGACCTGCCCAGTGAAGAGACACCTTTCCAGCGCCTGCCAACCAGTATAAATAAAGGAGGCTAGCACCTCATTATCTCACTCACTCATTTGCTCATCAAGTGCGCAAGTTTGTAGCTGCAGTTGGGAGAAGAAGGAAGAGAGAGGTGCATTGCTCAGTGTTGGATATTCTCTAGTGTTTTGGTTTATTGTCTTGGCATTGTATTGGCTATCTATATTAAGGAAGTTTTTGTTGGCTTTTATCCCCCATGAGGGTTTCCCATGACAAATGTTGTGTATCTTGTGATGGTGTTTATCTCAATGATCCTACCTATGTTATTGTTATCTAGTAAATTGAAAAGAAACCTAATAATAGCTCAAAACTTAACATGGTATCAGAGCTAAGCTGAAGAGAGCACCTTTCACTGCACAAGCAAAAACATCATTGTTGATGTACATGAAAATTAGGGTTTTCTATCGAAGAAGAATTTTAGCCTAAAACTCATCAAGGAAGTGCACCCTAGCCTAGAGAACTCTTTGGCAGCCTCAACGCACCTTTTCAGTGGACAAAACTCTCGGAAGTGAAACCCTAGTTTTCACTTGTACCAAAAAACTAGAAAACCAAGAACTAGAACGAGTACTAGAAGTACCAGTCCAGAATTCCGCAGGCCCAGTTTGAAGGGGAAAACTATGGACTTTATGAAATCTAACTGCACCAAGCTACTCACCTCATCCAAGAACACCTCCTAGTAAGTTCATATTTAAATTCTGAGCATTTTCAATTTTTAGTCATTTTCCTAGCTACAGGTCAAGATGTCTACAAGCACTAAGATTGTTGACAAGCTAGAAGGTGTGGATAACTTCCATGCCTGGAAGTATAGGATTGCACTCATTCTTTAAGAGAATTACCTATCAAAATTCATTAAAGAGGATGTACCAGAACCTATTGATGCTACAGCTAAAGAAAAACACCAAAAGGACACGGTTAGGGCCAAAAGAATCATTGCAGACTCTATTAAAGATCACTTGATTCCTCAAGTGGCTTAAAATAAAACTTCAAAAGAAATGTTTGATTCCCTAACCAGAATGTATGAAGGAAAGAACATCAACCAGAAGATGAACCTAAGAACTCAACTCAAAAGTACAAGGATGCAGAAAGGAGAAACAATTCATGAATATTTCTCTAGAATATCACAATTCAAGGAACAGGTATAAGCAATTAGTGATACTCTATATGAATATGAACTCATAATGATAGCTCTTAATGGACTCACAAGACCTTTGGATGAATTCATCCAAACCATTTGTGCCAGAAAGGATGAAACACATTTTGACAGTCTGTGGGAAGAATGTATTCAAGAAGAAGCAAGAGTAGCTAACCGAGAAGCAGTAATATCAAGAGATAAATATAAACCCCTATATGCTCATACTAAAGGAGTAAGGAATAGGTCTCAATTCCAGAAGGAAACTTATCAACATAAGGGGTCTCACTCCCCAAATAAATTCATCCATAAAGAATCTCACCCTCCAAAAAGATTCTAGAAGTTTCAGAAAGGTCAAAGACGAGAAAAGGATTTCTCATCCTACCAATGTTACCATTGTGACAAGATGGGACATATTTCTAAAAAAGTTCCAGCTAAAAGAGAAGAATACAAGAAGAGAAAGAAAAGGCACCATGCCCATACAGTTGAATATGAAGAGCCACCCACAATGATGATAAAATAATAGATTGAAGACTATGTCTCAATATCTTCCCTCTCAGGATTAGTGTCACCTGGTAAGGATACTTGTCTCATAGATAGTGGTGCTTCCAAGCACATGACAGGTCAAAGAGACATTCTCTCTATCCTTACAGAAAAGAACTTTCCCCAGAAAATTACACTTGGAGATGATTACTAGTACCCTATCAAAGGAGTGGGAGAGTCAAATTACAAACTTGATTCAGGGACCCCAATGAAGATGAAGGATGTACTATGTGTACCAGGTTTGACAATTAACTTACTTTCTATCTTAGGTTTAGATAAGAAAGGATTCACAGTTGCTTTCATAGATGGAGAATTTTTTATGTGGCCTAAAGGAAAAACCATAGAAGATGCAATTGTTATTGGAACAGAACAAGGTGGCTTGTATAAGATAAAATGTCACTCATAAGCATCCTTGACTCATTCCATTGAGAATCCATGTGAACTTTGGCATAGAATACTATCTCACATCAACTGCAAGGCATTAACATATGTAAGAAAGACAGTTACAAGTCTACCATAATTCAAGGTTGACCATGAAGATGTGTGCAATGGATGTGCACAAGGAAATAACATCAAGAACCCCTCCCCAAAGAGTGATAGCAAAGAAGGAGTCTTAGATATCATCCACTCAAATGCATGTGGCAGAATGCCATCAACCTCCATTAGTGGGTATGTATACTATGTATCTTTCAGTGATGACTATTCTTGCAAAACCTGGGTTTACTTTTTGAAATCAAAAGATGAATTGTTTGGTAAATTCAAGGAATTCAAAGTTTTGATAGAGAATCTCTCTGAAAGAAATATCAAGATACTCAGGTCAAATAATGGAGGATAATACACCTCAAAAGATTTTGTAAAATTTTGTAAATATGTCAGGATCAAGAGGGAACTCACCACTCCCTACAATCCTCAACAAAATGGTGTAGAAGAAAGAAAGAACATAACTATAATGGAAGCAGTGAAGACTATGATCCATGATCAAGATCTTCCAATGCACTTATGGGAAGAAGCAGCAAGAACATTAGTGTATGTATAGAACAGATTATCCCATAGTGCACTTGGGTTCAAAACCCCCGAAGAGATGTTCTCCGAAAAGAAGGCAGAAGTAAGCCATATCAAAATATTTGGTTGTCTAGTATTTGTACACATTCCGAAATAGAAGAGAACCAAGTTGGACCCTTCAAGAAAGAAGGGAATATTTGTTGGATATTGTGAGGTCTCAAAGGCATTTATAATTTATATGTCAGGTTACCATCATATCGAGATCAGTAGAGATGTAACCTTTGATGAAGATGAATCACTAAAGAAATCAAGAATATGCCAGCTTGAAGAAGTATATGAAGAACCTCTAGCTCCCAGAGTTGCAAAACCAATGAGGTCATAACTTCCCCTAATGAGGAGATTCCAGAAGATCATGACATAATAGAATCTCAAGAACCTCCCTATATGACAATCTCTCACAAGAGAAAGCCATCCTAGGAAAGGGAACTTATTCAAGATGGAGAGAAGTATGGTGCCCCCGAAGGAACCATGAGACAAGTCAAGAAACCCAAGCCATTCTCCAATTACATGGTTTTGATGTGTGATCTTTTAGAGAAGGAGCCTAATTGCTTTGAAGAATCCATTCAGAAGCAAGAATGGGAAGATGCCATGATAGAAGAATACCAATCCATTATAAAGAATGATGTATGGGAAATAGTTCCCAGACCGAAGAGAAAATATGTGGTATCTTCCAAAAATGTATACAAGATCAAACATGTTGCTGATGGAAGTATTGAGAAATATAAAGAAAGATTTTTAGCTTGTGGATTTTCTCAAAAGGAAGGCATTGATTATGAAGAGACGTTTGCTCATGTGGCCAGATACACTTCAATCAGAACCATCATAGCCCTTGCAGCTACGATGAAATGGAAGTTACACCAAATGGATGTGAATACAACTTTCTTAAATGGTATCATTGAAGATGAAGTGTATATAAAACAACCTCAAGTGTTTAAGGTTGAATATAGAAACACACATGTCTGCAAATTGAAGAAGGCTATGTACGGATTGAAACAAGCTCCTAGAGCTTGGTATGGAAGAATTGACAGTTTCCTGAAGAGCTTGGGATTTACCAAAAGTAAAGTTGATTCTAACCTGTATTTCAAGGTTATGAATGATGATCCTGTTATATTGTTGTTGTATGTGGATGGCTTATTTCTAACTGGATAAGAAAATATCATCACTGATTGTAAGAAGAATCTCGCTGCAGAATTTGAGATGAAATACCTTGGCCTAATGCACTATTTATTAGGTCTTGAGGTCTGGTAGAGCCCAAAGAATATCTTCCTTAACCAAGGGAAGTATGCAGTTGAAATACTGAAGAGGTTTAATATGTTGGAGTGTAAATCCATGAATACACCCATGGAAACAAAGTTGAAGCTCCTGGTTGATACTTCTTCAGAGTTGGTTGATGCTACGTTGTACAGACAAATCATTGGATCGTTGATGTATCTAACGAACACCAGGCCAGATATATTTTTTGTTGTGAACACCTTGAGTCAGTTTCTGGTAGAACCCAAACATGTTCACCTTGTTGTTGCAAAACATGTGATGAGATACCTTAAGGGTACGTTGGATTTTGGTCACATTTATAATGGAGATCATGACTTCAGACTGAGTGGATATGCCAATTCATATTGGGATGGAAGTGTCTTTGATAGAAATATCACCTTAGGATGTTGTTTCAGTTTGGGGTCAGCCATGATCTCATGGCAGAGTAGGAAGAAATCAAGTATTTCTCTCATCACGACAGAATCATAATACATTGTTGCATGTTCTGTCGGTTTTGAAGCCAAATGGCTTCGGAAGTTGTTGACATGTCTATTTGATTTGGAGATGGAAGCAACCATGATTCTATGTGATAACTAGAGTTTCACAAAAATGAAAAAGAACCATGTGTTCCATGACAAGCCAAAATACATAGAAATCCAATATCATTACATTCGTGATATGGTGCAGAGAGGATCCATAAATCTCCATTATGTTGGCATGGATGAACAGGTTGTTGATGTGTTGACCAAGCCTCTGTCTCATGTAAATTTTAAGCACTTTCGAGACAAGATTGGTATAGTCTGAAAGGACTTCCCTCAAAAGGGGGAATAGTGTTGATGCCAGCCTAGTACTGAATATGTCTAACTTCATGTTGATGTTGTTATGTTAGCCTAGTGCTGAAGATTTCCAGCTTCGTATTGATGTTTTGATGTCAGCCTAGTGCTGAATATTTCCATCTTTGTGTTGATATTGTTGTGATGCCAGCCTAGTGTTGAATATTTCCAGCTTCATGTTGATGTTGTTGTGATGCCAGCCTAGTGTTGAATATTTCCAACTCTGTGTTGATGTTGTGATGCCGGGCTAGTGTTGAATATTTCCAGCTTCGTGTTGATGTTGTTGTGATTCCAGCCTTGTCCTGAATATTTCCATCCCAGTGTTGATGTTGTTGAGATGCCAACTTCGTGCTGAAGATTTCCATCTTAGTGTTGATGTTGATGATGCTTCAGCCTTCGTGTTGTTATGTTGTTTTTGTTGATTTTGTATCAACCTTGTGTTGTTATTGATGATGATGATGTATTAGTGTTATACTAATCCATGTTGATGTAGATGATGATGATGCCATTCTAGCTCCTTGCTCTAGATGATGATATTGATGATGATATAAAACTTCTGATAATTTATAGATATGTCATTCAGTGTTCCAAATGTTGTTGATGTTGCTTCCCTCTCTCTCTCCTAATGATGTTGTAGAATACCCTTCTTGTTAAGGGGGGGTGTTGAAATATTGTAACTACAAAGTGTATTGTATTTATTATTGAGTTATTATTCATCAGATCAATCCCCTTTTGTGGATTGATCATTTTGGTCTTTGTACTTGACCAAATCCCCCTTTGCGGATTGGTCAAATCCTAATTATATTATGCAAATTAAGAAGTCGACCCCCAAGCCTAATTAAAGTGCTTTTAACCACTAAGAAGACAATTCATCCCTACCTCGTGAAGAGACACCTTTCCAACGCCTGCCAGCTAGTATAAATAAAGGAGGTTAGCGCCTCATTATCTCACTCACGCATCCGCTCATCAAGTGCACAAGTTTGGTAGCTGCAATTGGGAGAATAAGGAAGAGAGAGGCACATTGCTCAGTGTTGTATATTCTCTAGTGTTTTCGTTTATTGTCTTGGCATTGTATTGGTTATCTATATTAAGGAAGTTTTTGTTGGGTTTTCTCCCCCATGATGGCTTCCCAGTATAAATGTTGTGTATCTTTTGATTTTGTTTGTCTTAGTGATCCTACCTATGCTATTGTTATCTAGTGAATTGAAAAGTAACCTAATAATAGCTCAAAACTTAACATAAGAGTTCTCCACTACATTTCATTGTTGATAGCGGAAGTCAAAAGAACCTCATCTCAACAGAGGTCATCAAATGGTTGGACCTTCCGACAATGACACACTTGCAGCCATACACCATTGGGTGGCTCCACCAAGAGAGATATTTCCACATTAGCCAACAATTTCTCCTGCCCTACAACATCAAGCCCTTCAAGGATGAGGTATTGTGTGATATTCCACCCCTTGAAGTTTGTGATGTTATTTTAATCCAACCATACTTTTGGAAACACCATGTTTTATATGAGGCTAGACCTCAGAGTGTTATTATAATTACTTTGGACAGAAAAATGTATAGGATACCATAGGTAGCTCCACCTGCTTCCATTTATTTAATCTTTGCTAAGAAATGCAGGAAAGTCATCTCCCAGACTCGGAAATTTGTCTTCTTCATGATTCTCTCTCAAAGTGAACAAAAGGTCATAGCCACATCCATGACCTCTGCATAGGGCCTCTCTACACAATAGAAGCAGGTGGACAAGGTTGTGGAACAATACAAAGACATCTTCTCCTCACCATTTGGGGTACCTCTACATTGTCACGTCAAGCATTCAATCGATCTAACCCTCGGTGCACCTCTACCCAATGGGTCAGTCTATCATCACTCCCTTCTGGAAAATGAGGAAATCAAGTGTCAAATCAAATAGTTGCTCCAAAAGGGGCACATTTGACCGATCTCCTCACCCTATGGAATCCCATTTATACTTTTTCATAAGAAAGATGGAACTTGGCAAGTCTGCATTGATTATAGGGATCTAAACAAAATCATATTCAAGAACTGGTACCCAATTCCCCAAATTGATGACCTTCTTGACCATATCAATGGATCCAAGTGCTTTATTAAGATTGATCTGAAGTCCGACTACCACCATGTCCCGATAGAACAAATTGATGTATGGAAGATTGCTTTCAAGTCCAAAGAAGGTATTTTCGAATGGTAAATGACTAGTGCCTTTAAGAAAGGGTTAATGGAGTCAAGAGAATATGAAAAATCTAGATAGGCTACTTCATTGGGGGTGTAAACCCTTTTACTCCCCAAGGCAAGCTTCTTTTAGCTAGGGTTTTATCTAGGAGGGTGTATGGAATTATACTCCTTTTAGTAAACCCTTATGAAAAAATATTCCCTTAGCAATAAAATGGTGGAAACACAATTAGGGCTATATGACCTTATAATCCCTACTTGTCTCAACCAAATAGAACATCTAACTTGTGCAAATGATAATACAATGAAATAAATGGAACCTTCAAGCATTAAAAGGGAATAAAAGTTAGACTAACCACCAAAAAGTCAATGAAGAAAGCCTTCCAAGGCTAGCGCACCATCTCCATCAACCATAACCAAGACATAGCCATAAACAAAATCACAAGAGAGAGAACTAGCCAAAGAGAGCGAAAAATTCAGTCCAAGAGCCTCTCACAATGGAGAGTTATATCTTATGTGAAAATGAAATGAGGTGATCTCAATTTATATCATCCTCCTAAACATAATTTTTCCACATTTGTCCATAATATTAGGGTAAAACACAAGACAAAGGGATAACAACCCTTGTCTTGCCCCTTTATAATAATTTAACACCATTTTACACATTGAAAACCCTAAAAAAAAGGTAATGTCATCCCTTGAAGGGGGATGTTTTGGGAAATTAAGAAAGTCGTTGGATTTGGGCTACAAAGTAGGGCCTCCAAAGGCCATGTGGCAATCACTTGAAGCCTCTCCACCTCAAAATTCCATGTGTCATGCTATGATTCATCATCAACCACCATATGCCCCTCAAATGTGATGTCAAGCCCCTTGGGAGTGACGTTTTTCCCCTTATGGGAAATTCGTTTGGCCTGCAAAGGGTAGGCTATGTCTATCCAACTGTCTCATAGGCCTCCAAAAACATCTATGTTGGTTGTGGAGCCTAATTATGTTCTTGATTCAAAGGTTTGTTTCAGTCGTGCTTGGACCCCATTCCCTAACAGGGGGTGTGGGGGTGATTTCCCCCCCACAACTGTTGCCAAGGGGGTCCAGGGGGGGCGGTGACAATTTTTGTAGCCGCCCCTAGTGGGGGATATGGAGGAAGCACCCCCTGAAGGAAAATATTGGAAAAAATTTCCTTGTAAAATATTGTAATTTTGTAGTCAATCTAGACCGTTCATTATAAGGTTGTAGATATGATGATAGAAGTTATTTTAGGGTTTTTTTCCCTAGAAGGAAACCCTCTCTTATGAGGGAATTGTATTGTGGTTGTGTATTATTGTGAATATTGTATTCTGAGAGAGGAGACTGTGAGAGAAATAAGAGGAAGTTACAATGAGTGTGTTGTAGGTTGTATCCCTTCATTTTGTTGGATAATAAAAAGGAAGGACTTGGCAATTTCTCTAGTGGATGTAGCCCACACTGGGTGAACCACATATATCTGTGTCTCTATTGTATTGTGTATCTTCTGTGTTTTATTTCCGCATTTGTTTTATTTTATTGCTTCACGATCCTGTTTTTCTAACAATCTCTCTGTTGACTGGCATGTGGGCCTATGTCATCCATCATGTGGGCTTCTTTCCCTCATGGAATCCCAAGCTGGTCTTATTATTACCAAATGGCCACCAACATGTACCTGTAAGACAAATGGGCATGCCCTCCAAGGATCTCAAGTCAAAGCATCCTGATGAGTGAATCAAGTCAATAAAAGAGCCACCAAAGCATGTATACTAGGACTACATCATACAAACATGTTCTTAAGAAACTAGATGTTTTTCCAAGTTTGGTTGTGAGTGGGTTGGTATGGTACTTCTTTTCAATGGATTAAACCCCCTAAGTTTAGGAAAAACCCTATCTGATTCATGTGAATGAAATCGAATGGATGGGGGAAGTACTCAACGGGCTTGGGTTTCATGATATGCAAGGGTCCATAATATCTCATTTATGGGTGCCTTTGTGGAGGGTGTGTCACACCTTCGTCTATAATGCATTTTTTCCAAGCCCATCAATTGCATTTTATCTTTCTTTCTTTTTATTTTCTTTCAATATAACATAGGGTGAGTTGGAGGCCACTACCCTGGCGTGGTGATGAGATATCAGAAGTGTCACCCACAAGTACTTTCACATAAATGATAAGGCTAGCTCATGATGAGACCTTCTTTCCCTCAGTAATGCAACTAAGAGCCATTACCCTGGTCTGATGGCCAGAAATGCTAATTTCATACCGTTAGATACTCATGGATGTGATAGGCTGGCTCGTGATGAGACCCCTTATACCCAATTGATCCTTTAAGCGTTTCTATTTATTCTTTTCATGGGGTCCATATTTTCTTGCAGAAAAGATTTTCATTGCTTTCTCAGAATCCCCTGGGCGAAGCATCTGGAAGGTTCTTTCATTAGGATTTTATCTTTTTCCAGCTAACTCCCCTTTGGGCCTTCAACCCCTTCTTTCCATGAAATGAGGAATGGTCCCTTCTAGGGTTAGTCTACCTCAAAATCTCAAGAGATGATGTCACGAGGGGAAATAATGATGGAAAGTGGTAAGTATTGTTGGGAGTGGCACGCTAACTCATCAAAGGAAGCTCCTAGAAACACCCCATCCTAAGGGGGACCATCTACTTGAGTTCCCCAAGCCAACCACCATTATTTAAACAAGGTAAAAGACATAGTTTCCAAAGAAAATGTCTCATAATAAAAAATAACCTATGATACAAAAGCTAGAATGCCTCAAATATTAAAATGATACCCACCATCATACCTTACTTGTATCACATGGAGAAAAACCCAAGTGACCTGTGGTGGCAAGCTGGTGTGGATGATGACCAGGTGTTGGATCACTGTGGTGGCAATGCGGCTCTCTAGCTGTGCAAAAGGGAAAATGTGTGGTCTTTACATCTCTCGGTACTCCATGTCTCCAACCTGAGGGCCTCGAGACATCATCTTCTTAGTTATCCACAAAATGGGGATAACATGACCATTTCAACTTCTAAATATTTAGGGTTTGATAGTTTTACATTATGTTTATTTCAAAATATATTGTTTTTAACACCTTTGGTTTGGTTGTTGACAAGTTCGGTTTCTTCTTGACTATCAAATTAAAAGAACAATGGTTTCTTCTTGACTATTTTCAATGCACCGTGAAGATTATAGCTTAGAAAACAACAAACGTATGTTCAAAATGAATAGTGGATGGGGTTAAAAATGGGGTTCTTAATCAGGTAATTGTTGCAATTCCATTGAACCAAGTAACTACAATCAGATGTTGAAGTTTTAACTAATACTAATTATCTTAAAGAATGGCTCAACTTCATAGAATCCTAATACTTACTTTCACCATTTTAGGTTAATGTTAATATTTTTAAGTTGGTTGGTACTCATCTTGGATCTCTTAAAAAGTTAATGTTAGGACACGAGGTGGACAACTAGTGCTTCTCACCCATGGTTTTCCATAGAGTTTCAAATAGATTGAACTCTTGGGAAGAATATATATATATATATATATATATATATATATATATATATATATATATATATATATATATATATATATATATATATATATATATATATATATATATATATATATATTATAACAATTTATTAAATAGCATACATAATACAAGTTATAAATTGTATAGCAAAGTTGTATAGCAAGTTGCATGCATAACACATTGCATAAATTACAAATATTACAGCACATGCTAGACAACCCCTCACCAGTCACCTAGATTTTTTGGAAATTGGATCATATCACATCCTACAGGTTGAAAAGTAAAGGTTGAAAGGGAAGAAAAGATCAAGGATTCAAAAACACAACCCAAAACCTGCATGCAACTATCCAGAGAGGTAAGGCCTATTAATATTAAATTACAATTGCATTGATGCAAATTGTCTTCCACACTTATTTTCTCATTATATTTGGTTTTTGAGAATCCCACATTTTCTCATTTAAATGTCCCACTGAATCTTGATATTAAAAATAAACATGGTTGCTACTGGCCTCTCACAAACTCTATTTTATTTCATTTTAGAAAACATTAGTAGTTGTTAATAAAAAAAAAATCTAAAATAATTTAATAATATTTATTATTTCATTATATTAATAACAAAAATTGCTATTATATTCATGACAAAAGTTTAAAAAACACATATAATACATATTACATATTATTTAAATGAAGAGAAAAATAAATATAAAACAAGAGCAATTTTAAAAACAAACCAGTGATAAAAAATTTACTTAATGGTAGGAGTGACAGTCAAATTTATACTCTGATGAAGGCCTTCTTTAGATGTGTTTTGATCTACTTTCTGCTCATTTGACGGTACATAGAGACATACTTAGGAGAGCTGGCATTTTTTACGGTTTCATCATTTTTATACCGTGTGTTCGAGCCTTTATTTTACGCCCTGGTGGTATATTTGGACAGTGTTTAGAGATTAATGGTTTTGAAATCGGTACATGCTTGCAATTCATTTAAACGATATTTGAACTCATTTAAACAATTGGCTTGAATGGAGAATTCGTTTTGTTACCATAATAAATAAAAATAAAAGACTTCAAGTTCAAAGTCAATTTGACTATTGACTATGGCAGTTGCTTCAAATATCAAACTCATTTGGATATTCGAGGTGAGAATATGCGTGATTGTCATGGTAGTTGAAGTATGCGAAGAGATTCCAAAGTACATGTGCTGCAAGTGTTGTGTTACTGTTTATGTGAATTGTCGATCAGATATGTAATAAAGTGAAGTGGTACCAATTGTGGTAGGCTTGAAGGAGGACTCTTTGGATTTGTTGAGGTCCGTTTTCCACTTCAAAACAAAATTTTGTTGAGGTCCATGTTACTATTGCTTATGTGCATGCTACTCACTATATGTGGAAGACAATGCCCTAGTTGTAGAAAGCATAAGAATTGCATTGTTGTTAGAAGAAAATATCATGGTTGTTCAACCGAAATATCATTGTTTGGTTATATGAGCTTTGTGCTAGAATAATGTAATCTCCACGTGTTTTGTTATTTCTGTGAGATCCATTATGTAATCTATGTATTCTATTTAATGGGTTGAAGGGCATTGATGCCCTGTGGTGTTTTCCCGCATATTGTTTGATGTTTGTTTAATTTATGAATTGTTAATTTGTCATGGTATCAGAGTAGGCTTTGTAAGCCTATTCACAAAGTGGAGAGTAGTTGATCCGAAGCAGTGAAGTGCAGAACAATTTCTTCATTCGTGGAGAACATATCCACACGAAGGGAGAGCAGACCGGATTCAATATAGAAGAGCGAACCATGAGCGTTAATCTTCTATTGATCGACGTCAAAGGAGTGTGGACACTTGTAGATAAAAATTGGAAGAGCAAGCATGGTACACATATTACATACAAAAAATAGAATTGTATTACACTATTGCACTCAGATACATCACACTTAAATAAGTGTTGTCAGATGCAACTTATTCTAATCTTAGAGAGAGAGGTTGAGAGAATCTCTCAACCGCCTCCAACAATCTCAAACATATTCAAACCGAATCCAAACCAATTCTATTGTAAGCAATATCTCTAACACCCTCCCGTATTGCTTACATTACACTCATTACAAAGCTTACAATACAAATTACAATATACATGGCTTTGTCTGGTTCTTGTTTGGTTGTTCTTCACTAGCACGCACACTCACTCTAAACTTCTTGGTTTTCGCTCTTCTCTTCTTCACACTCTCGAGCTTCCCATTTCATTCATTTAAAACATAAACGCTTCTGACCATCATTGACGAACTTGCAATGACCAACAATATTGATAGACTCGGCTTGTCGGGGCTTCCACGATAAAAGTTGTCAAGTACTGAACCATTTATGGAGATACTTCCATATGTCAGATATTTCTCTTTCGGCTATCCGTCAGTTTGTAGGAGAGTACTCTGGATACAGAATGTATTCAGAATTTGATCAAACAACTTGACCTGTATAACACACAAAACTCTCATAAAAGTAACCTATAACTGATGCTCTTAAAGCCCGAAACACAACACGACTCATCAGCATATAACATACTCACATAATCAAAACAACATTGTGTTCACGGGGCTTCCAAAACCACTAACTTAATTATGTTACTCTATTCATTTATTGGTTCTGCATAATAAACATAATAAATCATGTACTAATTTAGAAAACAATTTGCCAGCCAACAATAAATCTGCAACTCAATGTCATGACTCACGAGCCAGTTTCTCTTTGACTTCTTGGAGCTACAAATCTTGAGTGTGGTCAACCACAGGTTCACTCACATACAACTTGATGGTGAACTCACCCATGGCTTCGTGGTGTTCTCTCATGAAATTCTGCTTGGAGCTCTTCATGGATTTCCTTGCCATGCGTGCCAAAACGCCTGAGTTGTTGCTTCCATACTTGAGGCACCACAATCCCATTACCGGGTCAAATGAAGTCAGATAGGGGATGGCCAACTCATTGATGGCATATCTTGGAGGCTCAACAATCTTATACTTACATAACTATTCAAACCACATTCATATTTGCTTGCAGAATTGATGTATCCTCTACCCGATGTCACCTTTCCACCGATGGCTCACACAGGCAGTGATTTCACTCATAAAAGTGATTGTCCCTCTCTTACACACAGCTAAATTAACACACTCAAATATTTCAACGATTTCATTCATAAAAGTGACTGCGACTCTCTTACACAACTGAATTAATACACTCAAATATACATATGGAAACTCACACCAGCCGGTTTTTCATCAAACCCGCCCACACAGTCACAGAACCAAAACACTCTTCACACACCTATGCTAAGATATTTCTACATATGTACAACAGATTAGAACATACATCTCTCTCATTCTCCTGGCTCTCCCGTGAGGGAGCTAAGCCAAAACTTGCTCTGATATCAAGATAAAAATTGAAAGAGCAGTCATGGTACACAGATTACATACAGAAAATAGAATTGCATTACACTATTGCACTGAGATACATCACACTTAAATAAATGTTGTCAGATGTAACTTATTCTAATCTTAGAGAGAGAGGTTGAGATAATCTCTCAACAACCTCCAACAATCTCAAACAGATTCAAAGCGAATCCAAACCAATTCTATTATAAGCAATATCTCTAACAACATTTTTTACTATATCGCGCCCCCCTCTATGATTTTAAAAAAGAGGACGGACCCGCCTCGCGATCGTGTGAAAGCAATCTACGTTTCATATCAAATTGGACACGCGTCATTTTTTTGGGTGAATCGCGGCCCTCCCTCTTTCTTAAAAAAAACTCGCCCCCCCCGCGATTAAGGTTTCGCCCATTAATTTTTGTGGTTCCGGCGCTATTTGAGGTTCCACTGTGGCGCCAACTCCATAAAACACGAGAATCAAAAGAAGAGTAGTGATTTCAGAGTTTAAACGCTCAATTGCAGAGTTCCAGCTCGAATCTGCACAACCTGTTGAGAGATAGCACAACATCTTCCAACAGAGATAGGTCTTCATCAACAAAAGACTTCGCGATCTGGTTCAACAGTATGTGGTTTGGTTCCGCCTCCCCTCCAGATTGCTTCGACGAATAGAACAAGCTGGGTGTGGGTGCGAAAACTCTGTAACAGAGATTGAGCGAGCCTTCTCTAATCGCGAATGGGTACTGACATATTGTTTGGCGCTCCGCGATAAAGCAAAGAAAATTGCTGGTCGATTTCGTGTGTCAAGATTGGAAGGCCAATTTGCACCTATGGTTTTTTATTTTAAAAAAAATGGCGCTTCGTATCTGTAGGAGGGTCCCGAGCTCGAGCTTCTTAGCTTGATTTTCAAATTGAATCTAGGGCAAACGATTTGATTTTGCCCTCTCCAAATGTTCAATGACTCTGGTTGGTGAGGAATTAATCTGAAGGGCCAGAAAGATTCGGGTTGAGGCAGAGATTCAAGCCAAAAGCTTAAAGGGCGATCATCAATCGACATCATTAAAAAAGGGGGGCGGGGGGGGTTTGCAAGCATTTTTTTAAGAAAAGGAGACAGCATCCCAGCAACAATCCAAACAGCGGATTAGAGTTGCCAAAAGTATATATATATATATATATATATATATCATTTTTTGTGGGAATTTTTTTAATGGTCACTTCAAACAATCTAGGACCAAGCCAGGGACTAGTTCTTGTTGGTAAGAACTACGAGTTTTGATCCTTGCGGATGAAATCGTTCCTTCAAGCAGAAGAGTGCTGGAACCTGTAGAGAACGGCTTCACAGAGCCAGCAGCAGATTTGGCTGCCTTGACAAATGCACAACAAAATACGCTTGCATAACAGAGGAAGAAAGAGAACAAGGCCAAGTATTGGCTTCAAAACTCTGTAGATGATTCAATATTTTAAAAAATAATTGGTGCTTCTACAACAAAGCAAGCTTGGGACATTCTCAAAGCTGCCTACCAAGGCAATGACAAGGTGAAGAAAGTGAAGCTTCAGACGAACTCAGTTTGAAACCTTGAAGATGATTGAGACGAAAAATGTAGACCAGTTCATGAATGCCATGGAAAGTCTATCAGTTAGATGTAAAGTCATTCTTCTTGAATGGCATTTTGCAAGAAGAAGATTATGTGGATCATCCACTTGGTTATTAAGTCAAAGGACAAGAGGACAAAAAGTACAAGTTGAAGAAAGCCTTGTATGGCTTGAAGCAAGCTCGAAGAGCTTGGTATAGTTGAATTGACTCCTATTTGATCAACAATGGATTCAGCAGGAGCAACAATGAACCAACTCTGTATACAAAAACTGATCATGAAGGTAAAATACTTATTGTTTGTCTTTATGTTGATGATATGATTTATACAGAAAAACTGATGTTAGATGAATTTAAAGCTGCCATGAAAACTGAGTTTGAGATCACTAATCTTGGACTCATGAAGTGTTTTTTGGGTATTGAAGTTGAGCAATCTGCTCATGGTATTTTTGTTTGTCAACAAAAGTATGCTACAAACATCATGAAGAGATTTAGAATGGATATATGTAAACCAGCAGAAACACCTATTGCATTAGGAACAAAGTTGAACAAATCAAATGAAGGTTCAACAATTGATTCTACATTATATAAGAGGCTAGTTGGTAGTTTAATGTACCTTACTGCAACTAGACCTAATAGAATGTTTGCAGCAAGCTTTGTTTCCATATTTATGGAATCCCTCGAGGATTCTTACTGGAAAGTTGGAAAAAGAATATTAAGATATGTTGCAGGGACACTTAACTTTGATTTATGGTATAAAACCTTTGAAGAATATGTTAGAATATAATGGATGTGCTCATTTAACCATAGACAATATCATTATTGTCATCCAACCATAGGTCGAAGCCACCCCCGAGCACCTTATTCTTGACAGAGAATCATTCCGGAAGCAAACCCTGGGCTAGATAGCAAAACAAGATAGCGCACCTCTCTCCAAGGATAGCACACCAAATAGGAGTAATAAGAGCTGATTACAGAGTCCAAACCATAACCAATAGAGAGTCCAAGCCAAAACCGAAATCTGCTAGCTACAACAGCTGCAACGGAAACTCTCCTCCAAACTTGCACACAAACTGGCCAACTGCAGTGCACACAAGTTTTTCTTCTGCAGTTCTGAGAATGTCTGCCAGAATGAAGACTGGCCTCCTGTATTTATACTAAAACTGACAAACTTCCTCGGCCGACTTCTCTTTCTGGGTGCCTATTTACTTAGTATATAATATTTCCTTTAGCCGACTTCTTCTCTTGGAGGCTAATAACCTAATACAAATTATCCTCTTGAGCCGATTTGTCTTCTAGGGTTATTAGCCAACTAATTAGGGTTTCTTCTTGCTTCCCGGAATATTCTATTCTCGTCAAGTTTACACGTGGAGGTAAATACCTCCCGCAGCTACCATAATATCAACACTCCCTCCTAGCTAGGGAGGTATTGAAGGTAATGGTCTTGAGCACAAAC
>ML870143.1:6885-27123 GCA_009831015.1 Picea engelmannii | reverse complement strand
TAAGAGTTTGGTCAAACACCTGGACCTTCGAGACACTAGGTAGGTATGAGAGAACTGAAGGTGGATTTTGTCCATATACTGCTTCAAAAGGAGTCATGCGAGTAGTTGTATGGTAAGAAATGTTGTACCACCATTCATCTAGTGGTAACCATTGAGCCCATTGATTTTGTCTTTCGAATGAAAAAAACCTCAAATATGTTTCCAAACAATTGTTGACAACTTCAGTTTGACCATCAGTCTGGGGATGATAGGCGCTGCTGAGATACAATTGGGTTCCCTGTAGCCTAAATAGTTCTTGCCAAAAATTGCTGGTGAAAGTGGGATCTCGATCATAAACAATAGAATGAGGCATGCCATGAGTCTTGAAGACATGATCCATGAAAAGTTGATCCACAATGGATGTGGTAAATGGGTGTTGAAGAGCACAGAAATGAACATACTTGGAAAGACAATCAACTACCACCATGATGGTTGACTTATTTCCCGATTTAGGTAAGCCAACAATGAAATCCATAGAGATATCCCTCAAAATAGCGGGTAGAAATGGAAGTGATTGTAGTGTGCTAGGAGATTTGATTTTTTCTCCCTTGTTGCATTGAAAAACATCACATTCCTCCAAAAAAGTGTGAACGTCATGTTTCATACCATCCTAGAAAAAAGAACGTTTAACCCTTTCATAGGTTTTGGTAAGCCCTTAGTGGCCAGTTGTGGGTGGAGCATGAAGCTCAGAAAGCACCGGAGATTTAATTTGTGAATTTTTACTTCAATACAGATGGGATTTGTAGTGAATCTCATTATTGTGCCAAGAGTACCTGGGGAGACTAGAGAATTGGCTTGTAATTATTGGATCAGACGTGAAATTTTGGGATCCTGTAGCTATTCATGGAGAATAGCTTGGCGCAAATATTGTAAAATGAAGGAGAGGGAAAAAAGGGACCCTTCATCTTCATATTTTTTTGAAAGAGCATCAAAAACCAAATTTTCTTTTCCTTTCTTGTAAATGATCTCATAATCATATCCAAATTTCTTAGTCACCCATTTTTGTTGCTCCAGGGGTGAAGGACATTGCTCCAAAAAATACTTGAGGCTCTAATGATCTATCTTAATTTGGAAGAATTTCCATAATAGATAAGGGCGCCAGAGGTCCATTGCATGAAGAATAGCCAACATTTCCTTTTCATAGATTGATTGGCCCAAATGTCGCTCTAACAGTTGTTTGTTGGTAAAGTCCAAAGGCCAACCATCTTGCATAAGGACTGCTCCAATTCCTCTCCTAAAAGCATCACATTCTAGGACAAAGTTCTTTGTGAAGTCGGGAAGGGCCAAAACATGAGTGGTACACATAGTTGCTTGAAAGGCTTGAAAGGCCTGATCAGTTGTGGGAGTCCAAGAGAAAGAATTATTTTTAAGGAGAGTAATGAGAGGCATCAAAATATTTCCATAATTATTAAAAAACTTGCGATAATATCATGTTAATCCCATAAAACCATGCAATCTTTTGAGAGTCTTTGGGTGAGGCCAATCCTGCATAGCTTCAATCTTCTTAGGATCCACCCTGACACCTGCCTTGCCAAAAATATGACCCAAGTACTAACTTTCAAGGCTCCAAAATCACATTTAGATTGTCTCGGGAAAAGTTGGTGCTGAGAGAATAGATGAAGAAATTGATCCACATGATCAAGATGGGTTGTCTAGGTTTTAGTATAGATGAGAATATCATCAAAGAAAACTAAGATAAAATGATGAAGAAAAGGATAGAAGACATGATTCATGAGGCTTTGTAAAGTAGAGGGAGCATTACACAAGACAAAGGGCATGACCAAGAACTCATAATAGCCCTCACGAGTGTGGAATGCAGTCTTAGGGATGTCGTCCTCTTTCATACGTATATGGTGGTAGCCATAACGAAGATCAAGTTTACTAAAGAAATGGGAACCACTTAATTCATCCAAGATATCATCAATGACATGAATGGAAAATTTGTCTTTGATGGTGAGTTTTTTTAGGGAAAAAAATTGAGGACACATTGACCAAGAGCCTTATTTCTTAAGTACCATGACCACAGGAGAAGAACAGGGGATAGTATTAGGATGGATAACGCTTGCGAAAATCAATTCTTGAACAATTTTCTCAATTTCATTTTTTTGTGCAAAGTGATTACAATAGGGACGAACATTGGGAGGAATTATATTGGGGATGAGGGGAATGGAATTATCATGAACACCATGAGAAGGACGAAGTCTCTGGGGAGTGGAAAAAATAGCTTGATTTTTGGAGAGGATGGATTGGAGGTTAGGAGGCATAGAGGGTCTCTCAGTGGCATGAATGGAATAAAGTTGTGCAATAATTCCGGAATGACCTTTTTCTAGGAGCTTTTCCATGCAATGGGAATTGATGATCTCAGGGGAACCTATTGTGATGCCTTGGAACTTATACTGTTGGCCCTCCTGGGTGAATTTCATGGTTAATTACTTGAAATTCATGAGAATGGGGCCTAGAGTCCTTAGCCATTTGGCACCCAACACAATGTCACAACCACCCATGTTGATAGAAAACATATGATATTTCACGTGATATTGACCAATTTGGATATGCATATTTTCATAATGCCTGCCACATTTCATGGACCCACCATTGGCAATCATGATTTGAAATTTGTTGACTACTCGAATATAGCAATTAGTTTCTTGGGAAATGCAATGATGAATAAAATTATGGATTCTTCCACTGTCAACGAGGATGATAACCTTTCGATGCTTAATGTAACCAATTGGCTTGAGGGTTTGGGGAGCAGAGAAGCCAATGAGATAATTCAGGGAAATGATTGGTTCATCTTCAGGAGGGTTGGAAGGTTGACTCATGTTAGTGGGTTCAGGTGACTCAGCCACAGGGGGAGCCTGGACATATTCTTCAGAAACATCCTCAGAGATGGCCATAAAAATATTTTGTTCCTTACACTTGTGCCCAAGAAAATATTTGTCATCACAATTATAATAAAGGCCCTTGAGTTGGCATTCAACCATTTCTACCCGGGTCAATTTATGGATCTTTGGTGGAGTGGAAGAAGGACTGGGAGTGATTGGTTTAGGGTGAGGAATGAAGGAGGGTTTTTTGGTTTGAGAAGGGACAACATGTTGTGCTTCCTTATCTCTTTTAGTATCTTCCACCCAACTTTGAGGGTGAAACATGAGGACGTGGGAAAGAATCTCATCCTTGAGGCCACTAATAAATAATTCTAGGAAAAAAAACATCATACATGTCCTCTATGCAGAAATCCAATCGCTTAAAAGAAGATATAAAGTCTTCCAATGTGCCATATTGTTTCAACTTTGTCAAACGACCTAAATGGTTGGTGTCAGTGTCAAAGCATTCATAAATTTCTGCAATAAATTGTGTCCAAGCCACATACCCTTGGTGGAATTTTTTTCTCCATTGCCAACGTTCTGGATCTAGATGGAGAGCACCATACCTTAGTTTGGCCAAGTCATCAGTGATGACGTACAAAGATAAATAGTGTTCCATTTGAGTGACCCGACCTGTGGGATCTGAGCCATCAAATTTTTTCACCTCCATGTGAGGGGGATGCAGGTCCCGCTGAAAGTGGTGGGGAGGAAAAGAGGTGGAATGGGAGGATTCAGGACCTTCAAGGTTATAAGGTGTGAAAGAAGAGAAAGGATCTAGGGTGGGCTTAAACAAGGCAGTCAAATTGTTCACTGTGTCCTGGCATTGTTGATAGGTGGTAGTCAATTGAGTGATGGATGTGGGAAGTGATTCAAGCGAAGCAAGATGGGATTTTAGGTGACCAATTCTGGACATAATGGAAGAGATATAAATCCAGGTTTGTTCATGAGATTTGTCCAAGCTGTTGAGATGTTGTTCCCAATCTTGGTTGTGAGTGTGGTCCATGGGGATGAGATAGGGCCCTGGGGGAAACATGGGACCACAAAGAAATGGTTTATTGGTGATTGGTACCACTATGATTAGTGAAAATAGATTAATTCAATGGGATAGATTCCCAATAGGGGTGTCGAGAAGGGGTTGGGTCCACTGGAAAAAAAAAATTTGCTGAAAAATGATAGGTAGGACTGCAATTAGGGCAAAGAGAGGAATCTAATGGGATAGATCTCAAGTAATGGTGATGGCATGATCCAAACTTTTTCTTTTACTCCTATGGAGTTATACTCCGATCTGAATAATATTGTAGTGATGAAATGGCCAAATCCTTAATAGGAAGAAATGTGTAGGAATTTCGCAACCAGAATGTAGGAGGCACGGGTGCATGACAATAGATCTTGTTTTTTTTTTTGTTTCTGTTTTCATCTCAAGGGTTAGGGTATTCAGGGTTTATACAGACAAGGGTTTTCCCTGTGCTATAGCTCTTTGATATATGTGTGGGATCCAATAGTAGTACTCGGCCCAATATCTCAGGGCACCAACTAAGGAGGCTAGATCGTGCCCTTAGTGGTACTACTCGAATACCCAGGCACTGGAGAGTATCCCCGAGTGTTGTTCTCGATGGAAATATAGTAGTCATGAGCCGATTGGTTTATCTATAGAGGGCTTCAGGATATCTAGGTTGATCTGTATACATGTGTTGTCTGATGCGCTACCACTCAAAGGGGTACCAACAGGGGTTACAAGGGTGGCCAATAATGTGCGCTTAATTACCACTTATAATTCATTCATGTATGCTTCCCCGACCGCGGATTTATGTGTTGAACAATAGATCTTTGTAGCTTTAAGATGCCAGAATACGTCTCTACCCTGAGAAAAAATAACCCACAATATTCTTCTAAGGAAAGTGCTATGATACCACTTGTAAGGTACCAGATCTATTATAATAGTTGAAAACATAAATATTGTAGAGAATAAAAACGGACAACACAATAGATAAAACCACAACACCAAAATAATACCTTTATTAATAGGAAACAATGTTCACTTGCCTCTTCAAGGGGGCAACCTCCAGCAGAGCAACACTCTATTACAATAATTATCAATACAAAACTTCTCATACCCTCAACTCTTATTTATACTAAATCTATCTGCCAAAATAACAATCTAGAGGAACATCTTCTAGAAGTAGAAGCTTCTATTATGTCTTTTTACATTTGACTTATTATTCCTTATTACTAGGCCTTATTAATATTGGCCTTTATTACATGGAAAATATATTATTCTACCTACATGAGAGGTTAGGGAGGTTAGGTCCCTAACAGTGAAACATATCATAACAAAGAGGACGAAGACCAAAATATTTAGAAGTTCCAAGTGTTTGTTTTGGTTAAAATTGCAAGAACAAGCATTTGAAACCTCCATAATTCTATATAAAACATATTCATAATTTAAGAAAAAACAAAAATAAAAAAAAAAGTTTCACACTTCCTATGATTTATTTTGACCAGAAAAAACACCAAGAGTAGAGAGAGGACATATTGTCAAGATCAGAGGGATCGGAGGAAAAAATACAAGTGGAAGCAAAACAAGCAACATATGACCTTAGTTTTAGAGATAGGTTGCTTGATTCATTTCCTACTCCTTTATGTCCACCTATTCCTTTGATATCAATCTCATAAGTGCCTATCTCTTTTCTCATGTCGCTCTCCTCAGTCATAAAAAATTATGGAGAGGATTCACCCTTTCTATCTTCTTTTTTTCTCAATCATTCACATATTTGAGAGTGACCTTAAATCAAGAATCACCACGTAAAGATCAAAATAATAGATTCTCGAATGTTTCCATTTAATATATCACAAGGCACATATGAATGTTGGTCATGTCATTAAACCTAACCAATTTCTTCCTCCACTGTAACTAGATCTAGGTCCTCACTGCTAAGATTTGAACTCTAGTACACCTTAAATCATGTGCCACATTAGAGCTTCATTTTGTTACCATAACACAATTTATTGCACAAGCATTGTTACCTACCAAACCTATACTTTAAGCGATAAAACCCAAAAAACACAAATGCAACTTTAGAGGAACTAAGATGGGTTGTCCATTGCCATTGCAACAACATCCCCGCTCTCTTTAGAAAAAAATATCCTCTAACACTTGGGGGGTTTCCCAAGGAAAGTGTATGATAAACCTTCAAAATAGGTGAATGGGTGGACTGAGACTAGTTCCTATCCCATGTAGCGAATATGGAGTCAAGAGATTAGTTTTAGGGGTTTGTTTTCTATTAATGATTAGGAAAAAATAAACTTGCAATAGAAACCAAACCTAAATTGTTGTTTATTAATATAGAAATTTACTTAGAGGGCCCTTCCAAAGGCACACTTCTTAAAACTATCTATGAGGGTGTGTCTTATGATGAATTATAAAATATGCAACTACTATAATTAATATGGAAGTTTCAAGATTAATACATTCGGAAATAAAATAACAGAGGAGAGTAAGAGGGGAAATCCCACACCTAGATCCTTCTATTAGAGTATCCTTCACAAATATTCCTTGAAGCATATTCTACAAGCAATTTATAGCATGAACATTCAATAATTGGAGATGAAAACATAAGCCTCACATTTAAGAAGAAAGAGCCCTTACATTCATATTTCCTTCACAAGATATTCAACTAATCCCATAGAGGGGATCTCCCCAAATCCAACTATTAATGATAATGGAGAGAGATAGTCTTTATATAGACTTGTAGTTCCATCTCCTTACAATAAAATAATAATTTGTGGCTTATGGATCCACAAATCTCTTTAATGGATAAAAATAAAATATTGGATATTTTTAGATCCACTCTTTTCTCCAAGGAATAATGATTGTGAATCCATGCACAAGTCTCCTCTAGGAGAGCACCGCTCTAGAAATGAATATAATATGCATCATAAATATTTGAATGCCACCTATACCCATCTTATGCAAGGCACCCCTTGGAAAATGTGCTTATTTGAACAAGGAAAGTTTGTTAGGCCATATGTGCCTCTCTTCCTTGGAACAATCTTCAAGATAACCAACTCCCTTTTAAATTATATTGAATGACTTTGTCAAGGGAGTGCTCCTCAAGAGAAGTTATTATTCTCCCTTGGAATGATGAATTAATTCCATGTGTCTTCCTTGAGGCTAAAGTGCTCCTCCATAAATGTGCCAACATCCCTTGTAGAGAGGATCTCCTTGACAGATGTGCAAAACAATGGGAAAGGTTGTTATAGCAATCCTTAAATATAGTGTGCCCTAGGAATGTGTGCAAGAATGAGATGCCCTAATAATGAACATAACCAACAACAATCCTCAAATATAATTGATCCAAATTATGTTGAGAATGAAATGAGATACACACAAAAAATATAGCAAAGAACATAGAAATACAATGAAACCCAACTTCTATTAATGAACAATAGAATATTATAGAACACAAATTAGCTAGAATGATGGTATCTTATCTCTGAAAAGAAATATATGCAGCTACACTCATTCCTAATAAGAATTAAATCACACTCCATTGCATGCTCAAAGGACCTCCTTCACTTCAATTATATATGAGAGAGTTAGAGGAGAATAATTCCCATGATGCATGTGGGATAAATTGGTCTAAGTTTACAAAATTCCATAGACATGTAAAACACTAAGACTTCTCGGGACATCACCCATCCTAGTACTACTCTAGCCCAAGTGCACTTAACTACGAAGTTCTAATGGGATGTGATGCATTAACGTTGTATGAATATACATAATACCACTAGGAAATCATTACATGATGGTTGTGATTAACAAATGGAGATTACACTGCATTCCCCATCAGAAGGGTGAATATCATGGTTTATAAAAACCACAGGCTCGAAAACGTTGATTCAATGGAAAAGGTGGATGGACACTGAGATCCACTTGGATCATTCCTCCCCCCTTAGGAAGAAATGGTCCCCATTGCATCAAGTTCCCTTGAGAGAAGGGGAAACTTTTGTTAAATTTGAACCCTGGTGAGTTGCTTACCTTGTTGAAGTATACATCCTGCTTGTACTTGGCAATAGCCTATTAAAGGATGTCATGAACCTATTGTTGGAGGTTCTACATCTGTTCAACAAATATTTATGCATGATGTACTTTGGTATGAGTGTAGGAGGAATCTATTGGATAATATGAAGCATGAAGAGATATATCAATGGGGACTAATGGATGGAAGCCCAAGAACACCTAAAAAGGGTCATGGCCAATATATCTACGAAGGGATCTATTATAGCTATGTTGAACATATGGAATACTCTCATTCTATGAAAGGGAGCGTCTATAGATTGGACCATTGGGTAAGGAAGCACCCATCACCAAGTCAATTATGCTTGACTTGGTAGTGCAAAGGCACCCTCGTAGGTAAAAAAATATCTTTGTTCTCCTCTACAATCTTGTCAACTTGCTTCTACTATATAGAAATATCTTGGGATGAGGATGTGGTGGTTGCAATGACCTTATGTCCATCTTCTGACCAAGTTGTGAAGAGGGGAAAATTTGTGTTTTTTGAGATTACTTTGTGACACTATTTTTCTAAGATCAATGAAGTGGTAGTAGTCAGAACTACCTTTGGTACCCTGTAAACATTACCCCCCAAGAGTAACAATGACACTACGTGGATGAGACTCATAAACAATGTTATGTTTCCACATATATGGTTGTCTCAAAAGAAAATCACAAAATTTTAGTGGGGAAACATCACACAATACCTCATCTTTGAAGGGCTTGATGTCGTAGGGAAGGCGACATTGTTGGTTGGTGCAGATGTCTCGTCCCTTTCTCAACCATCTGATGGTGTATGGTTGGGGGTGTGGCATTATCAGTAGCTTCATTCTTTTGATGACCTCATTTGATATCAGGTTCTTTTGACTCTCGATGTCAACAATGAAATGTATTGGGGTCCTCTTCACCCACATCTGTGAATGGAAGAGGTTCTCCCCCTCCTTAGGCTCCTCTAGTTCTTTTGGTTGGATTGTTGTGGTTGGGATGGTAGAAGTGGGTTTTGAATCAATTATATGTTTCCCTTTATTGTGCTCTAAATCAGATTCCTAGTCAGGTTCTGATTATTTTTCTTTGAGCTCAACCACCAATGACTATTTCAAGTGACATTCATTGGTCTTGTGCCAGGTGATTTTGTGGAACTGATACCACTTTATTGTGTCCTTCTTAGACTTCCCATCACCCTTCTTAGTTGGTGACTTGGATCGATTTTATTGATATTGACTCTACTTTATGTGTCCTTCATTCTGAGAGTTAGGGTTTCCCTTGCCATGCTTTTTTTGTGATGTATTTGCAAACCCAAACTCCCGCTTACTCCATTGTTTGAATTTCTACTTGATTTTGACTGCATATCGATAAGTAGCTCCCAATGAGGAGATGTCCAAGAAATCCATCCTTTTTAGGATGTACCTATGTAGGCCATTGTGATACTTTAGAACTAGGTTATGCTTGGAGTCTTTGATACCCAACTTTGAGTATACGACATGGAAGATGTTAGTGTACTCTGACACCGTCTAGTCTCTTCCCTGACACAAAGTCATCCATCTCATGTATTGGTCATTGTAGTTTCCAACAGGGTATAACTCATCCTTAAGAGCATCCTTAAAGGCTACCCAGGTGGGTTCTCTTCTGAATGGCATAGATTCATCCATGGTGTACCTCTCTCAATAACCTTCCCACCAAACTTTGACACGGGGGAGGGATTTAAGGAGCGCAAAAGTGATATTTTCGATGTCAATTTTTTTTTGGATAGAGTAATAACTTTCTAGCTTATTCAACCATTTTTCTAGAGCATCTGCATCTATATGGCCTTCAAATTGTTGGGTTTTTATATTCTTTGAAGTAAAATTCTAGTCAAGGTGGATTGAATGACAGTTGAATTCGAGGTGGATCAAAAGCAGGTCGAGGGTCAAGGTATATTGAAAACAAGTCGAAGGTCGAGGTTAGTCGACCGGGTAAAGTCAAAGTCAAAGGTCAAGGTGGTTTGACATGGTAAAGGAATCAACAAAAAGTTGAAGAGGTCAAACGACAAGAGGCCGAAAAGAGGCCATGTGGCTACCGAATGAAGACCAAATGAAGTCCGACTGGTAATTTGACTTGGTGTCAACTGTAACAAAATCCTGAGATTTGTGGGATTTGTAGCCAATGATCTACATGAATATGTAACCATTTTTTGGCACCGATTATTTACGGTTTTTCCTATTGTAAATCCTATAAAGAGGCATGTTGTCAGGTCTAAAAGGATAATAATTATAATCAATTCTTTAGAGAAATATTTAGATGTAGGTTGTTGGCCATGTAGATATAAGTCAGATTGGCTACAGGGTTGTTCTTGTGTAGGCAAGAGGGTATGATGTCAATTGTGTCTTAGGTGTGGACCAAAGTTAGACATGTAACCTTTTATTCAGATTGAATAAGACAAAAAGAGGGCATAATGCTCAAGGAATGTTGGTTTTCCAGGTTTGGGTTTCCAGGGTAAAATCTATGTGTACCATGTGATTTCTTTGTCATTTACGTTCTTGATTAAATTCTTCTTCTCTTCTTCTAGGTTTAGTGTGGAAGTCTATCTCATTTCCTGACAAGTGGTATTAGAGAGAAGTTCATATATGACAAGTGGTATCAAATCTATGTTAATCTTTGAGGCATGTATCAGATCTTTATTTACCAATCTTGATTCCAAGAGCTAAAACCTAGGTACAATAAGAGTTGCAAGTCATAAATTGTCTTAAAGATCGTGGTAAAGAATGACGAGAATTTCAAGAATAGAGATATAAAAATTCAATGGCCAGAATTGTGAGCTTTGGAATCTTAAAATGGAATATCTTCTTGTAGATCAAGAACAATGGACAACAATCTTTCCAAGTACCCATCTGACAGGCATGTCGACGAAAGAATGGGAGAAACTCGAAAGAAGAGAAAGAAGTATGATTCGACTTTGTCTTGTAGATTCGGTACTGTTGAATGTCTCAGGTGAAGATTCCGCCAAGAAACTATGGGATAATATTGGAAGCTTATACCAGTCAAAATATCTAGTAAATAAGTTGTTTCTTAGAAAGAAACTGTATCTTCTGAGAATGAGTGATGGAAGTTCGATGTCTGAGCATTTAAATGCATTTAATACCATTTTAAGCCAGTTATCATCTGTGGATATCAAAATCACCTAGGAAGAGAAGTGTATAAACCTATTATGTTCTTTTCCACACTCATGGGATAGCTTATTCATGGATATAGAGAGTAATACAACCACACTAGCGCTAGAAGACATGGTTGCTTCTCTATTGTCAGAAGAAATGAGAAGAAATAACATGGAAGGATCGACCAAAGATGCTTTAGTAGTGAGAGGTTGACTGATGGAAAGAGATAAAGGAAAATTATTTGATAGAAATTCCAATTCAAAGGGTAGATCTAAATCCCCAGTTCAGTCGACAAGAAGATGTTGGAAATGCGGTAAATTTGGGCATTAAAAAAAGGACTGCAAGTCGAGGGTGATGGAAGTCAGTACGGAATCCGACAAGAAGAAGTCGACTGAGAGAAGAATGAACCTAGATAAGAGAGGTGATGTGTACCTGGTGTCAACCAATACACAGTCAGATCAAGGTGTTTGGTTGATCGACTCAGGAGCATCCTATCATATGACACCACATATAGAATGGTTTTGCGAGTATGAATGATATGGTGGAGGTGATGTGTTCTTAGGGGACGAATCGATAACCAAAATTGTCAGATGAGTGAGAGTTCGAATGATATTGTAGGATGGGAGGAAAAGAACCCTTCCAAGTGTTCTACACATTCCAGGTTTGGAAAGAAACTTGATATCTTCTAGCAAGATGAGTGATGTTGGAGTGCACACTCTGTTTTAGAAGGATTCCTGCAAGATGGTCAGAGGTGCAATGGTATTAATGAAAGGAGTCTGGATTGGAACCATATACAATTTGTTAGGTAATGTCAACTTGACTGGATGAGACAACATCGTTTCTCTTGAATTCAACTTGAATTCGACTCAACTCGACCAAAATCAGGTCGAGTCAGTACAAAACAACTCGACAAGACATGATAAAATCGACCCGACCATGCTATGGCATGAGAGGATGGGACACATTAGAGAAAAAGGACTTTGATCTATTCACAGTAAAGGTATGATCAAAGGTTTTCTTGAATGTGGTTTAGAAGTTGACTTTTGTGAACATTGCATATATGGAAAACAAATTCGAGTGAGATTCCCATCTGGAGCAACAAGGGAAAATGGGATTCTAGAATTGGCGCATAGTGATGTGTTTGGCCCAGTTACAATGCCTTCACTTGGGGGATACTTGTATTATGTCTCCTCCATAGATTAATTTTCCAGGAAGCATGGATATATTTCCTGAGTATGAAAACATAGGCTTTCAAGACATTTAAAGAGTTTAAATCTCTTGTATAAAACCATACAGATAAGAATGTTAAGGTGCTAAGAATTGACAATTTTGGTGAAATCTGTGGAAAATAATTTGATTAGTTCTGTATGCAGTGTGGCATAGCACACAAAAAATCCACACCATATAACCCACAACAAAATGTAGTTCCTGAGAGAATGAACAAAACATTGATGAACAAGGAAAGGATCATGCTCAATGGTGCTAGGCTCGCATAAGAATTCTGGGTGGAGGCAGTCGACACTGCAAGATATTTGGTGAATATGTCTCCTTCGTCAGTGCTAGTCAACACAACTCCACATGAGGTATTATTGGGTAAGAATCCTTCAGTTTCACATCTCAAAGTATTTGGTTGTGACGCATTTGTGCATGTTCCCAAGGAAAAGAGGAGAAAGCTAGACAAGAAGGCAATCAAATGTATTTTCATTGGGTACAAAGAAGGAATGAAAGGATATAAGCTATGGGATCCTGAATCAAGTAAAATAGTGTACAATCAATATGTGGTATTTAGTGAAGTAGGAGGTAAGTTTGAGCCTGAAGAAATTGTTCAGTTCAAGAATAATCCTAAGACGGTGTGGTTTGAACTAAGGAACGAATAAGATGATTCAGATGAGTCGATTGAATCAGAGGAAGAGGTGGAACAACAAAATATGATAGTAAGGAAGTCAGAAAGAGTAATAAAATTAGTCGAAAGGTCCACCTGACTTTCATTCCACATTTATGATAACTTCCACTGATAATGAGACCAAGTTGTTTGGTGAGGAAGTCGATTCGGAAGAGGGTAAACTTTGGAAGGACACTATGGACGAAGAGATAGAATCCTTGCACAAGAATGAGACATGGGATTTAGTCAAGTTTCCTAATGGAAGAAAGCTCGTCAGTAGAAAATGGGTATTCAAGAAGAAGATGAATGTTGCAGGTCAAGTCGAGAAGTTCAAAGCTTGACAAGTAGTGAAATGATATTCCCAAGTCGATGGAGTTGACTTCGGTGAGATTTTTTCCCTTGTTGCAAAATTAACTTCCATTAGAGTACTAATGTCTCTAGCTACAACATTTTATCTGGAAATAAAAAGGATGGATGTGAAGACAACATTCCTACATGGGGACCTAGAAGAATAAATCTACATGAAACAACCTGAAGGATTTATAGTAAAGGGAAAGAAAGAGTTGGTGTGAAAACTGAAAAGATCCCTTTATGGTCTAAAGAAATCACCAAGGATGTGGTACTAGAATTTTGACACATACATACTTAGTTTGGGATTTGTGAGAAGCAAAGTTGATCACTGCATATATTCCAAGGAAGACGGTGGGCATTTCATATTTGTAGCTTTGTATGTCAATGATATGTTGTTAATTGGAAACATCATGGACAAAATAAAGGAGGTGAAAAAGAAGTTATCCTCTAAGTTCAACATGAAGGATCTTGGTGCATCTAACTTCATTCTGGGAATGTATATTAAGAGAGATCGAGCCTCTAGAAAGATATGGTTGAATCAAACGAAGTATATTGAAACGATTCTAAAATGTTTCAACATGCAGGATTGAAAACCGGTGAAGGTGCCAATTCCTTTGGGAGAAAGGCTAATTGTTGAACAATTTCCAAAGACATGGGAAGAAATAGAGGACATGGCATGCACTCCCTATGAAAGTGTTATTAGTAGTATAATGTATGCGATGGTATGCACTTGACAAAACATTGCCCATGTAGTGGAACTATTGAGTAGGTACATGTCGACACCTGGAAAGGAGCACTGGACAATTGTCAAGAGAGTATTCATGTATTTGTGTGTCATGGAGGACTATGCTATATGCTACCAAGGAAGACTTAGAGGTGAAAATGGTAAATTAAATGTACATGTCTTTGTTGATGCCGACTGGGATGGAGATTTGGATCAAAAGTGGTCGACCAATGGATATGACTTCAATATGTTCAGTGAAGAAATAAGTTTGATGAGTAAGAGACACGCATTCGTAGCCTTGTCAACAACAGAATTTGAATACATGGTGGCCACTCATTGAAGAAAATAAGTAGTATGGCTACAAAGGCTATGTTCAGGAATCAGGTTTGAGAAGAGAGCCATGAAGGTAAGTTGCGACAGTCAAAGAACAATATTTATAGCAAAGAACCCTACTTATCATTCGAAGACTAAGCACATTGATGTATGATACCATTTTGTAAGAGAAATGGTGGAAAGTACCAAGGTGCTACTGGAGAAAGTAGAAACATTGGAAAAAAAATAGTAGACTCATTGACCAAATCCATGAATGTTGTGAAGTTCTCTTATTGTAGAGAGGCAATGGGAATTGTTTCCCTAGGTCTGTGACTGAAAGTTCAGGAATCCCCTGATTTCAGCAAAGAAGACAACAAGTGGGGGAATGTTGGGTTGTTATATTCTTTGCAGTAAAAGTCTAGTTGAGTTGGATCGACTGATAGTCAAAGTCACGGTGGATCGACAACATGTCGAGGGTCAAGGTAGATCGACATCAAGTCAAAGTTCGAGGTTAGTCGACCAGGTAAATTCGAAGTCGAAGTTCAAGGTGGTTCGGCATGGTAAAGGAATCGAAAACAATTCGAATAAGTCAACTGACAAGAGGTTGAGAGTCCGGCATGTGGTGACCAATTGAAGACCAAATGAAGGTCGATCGATAGTTGACTGGTAATCCGACTTGGAGTCGACTGTAATAGAATCTCGATATTTGTAGGATTTGTAGCCAATGATCTGCATGGATCTATAACCATTTTTGGGTTGCCAATTCTTTAGGGTTTTTCCTATTTTAAAGCCTATAAAGAGGAGTTTTGTAAGGCCGAAAAGGCTAATAATGATAATCAAGTCTTTAGAGAAATCTTTAGATGTAGGTTGTTGGTCATGCAGATGTAAGCCAGATTGGATAAATGTTTGTTATTGTGCAAGTAAGAGGGTATGATGTTGATTGTGTCTTAGGTGTGGGCCGAGGTTAGACATGTAACCTTTTATTCAGATTGAATAAGACAATAAGAGAGCAGAATGCTCAAGGAATGTTGGTTTTCCTGGTTTGGGTTTCTAGAGTAAAATATTTGTGTACTATGTGATTTCTTTGTCATTTAATTTCTTGATTAAATTCTTCTTCTCTTCTACTAGGTTTAGTGTGTAGGTTTATCTCATTTCCTGACACAAATAAGGGGATATCAAAACTGAATTTTACCTTGAAGGGAATTGCACCTCTGAAATGGCTAGTTGTCAAATATTCCTTGGCCACCATTGATAGTCATTGAAGGATCTGAGTGAATTTATCCATCATATCGTTCCTTTGTTGCATGAGGGATTCCTCGAGCAACATATTGAAAGGATCTCATGCTATGTCATATGTCTTTTGTTCCGCCATGGGAGGTCACTTTGGCTAACGAGAGTGATTTTCCTCAAGAGAAACTAGATTGAGACCCAACTCTCTATACCATTACCTCATTGGGGACATGCATTGAGAAAAAAAAAGGACAAGACTTCTCTTATGCCATTAATATGGGTTATATTGAGAACGAAATGAGATACAAACAAAAATATAGCATAGAACATAGAAATATAGTGAAACCCAACTTCTATAAATGAATAATATAATATTGTAGAACACTAAATGGATAGAATGATGGTAGCTTATCTATGAAGAGAAAGAGATGTCAACTATGCTCATTTGCAATATGCATTACATCACACTAGTCCATTGCATGCTCAAAGGACCTCCTTCACCTCAATTATATATAAGAGAGTGAGAGTGGAATAATTCTCATGATGCATGTGGGATAAATTGCTCTACGTTTACAAAATTCCATAGGCATGTAAAACACTAGAACTTCTCAGGAGGTCACCCATCCTAGTACTACTCTATCCCAAGTGTGCTTAAATGTGGATTTTTGATGGGATCCAATGTATTAATGTTGTAGGCATATACATAAGACCACTAGGCAATCACTACATGATGGTTGTAATTAAAAAATGGAGATTATGTTACATTCCCCATTAAAAGGGTGAATATCATGGTTTATAAAAACCACAAGCTCAAAAACATTGATTCAATGGAAAAGGTGGATGGCCACCGAGATCCACCTGGATCAATAGTGCACCCTAGGAATGTGTGCAAGAATGGGACTCCCTTATAACAAGCATAACCAATCCTCAATCCAAGGCCTCCAAGTGGAATGATGCACCTCAATAAGTGTGTAAGCACATGTGTGAACATGGGCCAAGTTCAACCTCCTCTCATAGGGCACTCCTCAAGAAAAGAGTCAATCTCCTCAAACAATGGATTTCATGGATATGTGTGTAGTAGTTCTCCTTTAGGTGTTATAACAACCTCCAAGGATGGAGAAACCTCAAATAATGTGCCAAAGCATAGATCCATATGCAAACAACCAACTTTCCTCAATCTAAGGGGCAAAAAGAGGGTCAACCTAGAAGAATGTGCATCGAAGGTGAAACGTTACTAAACTAATGTGAACAAACCCCAAAACCATGTGTCAATACCATCGAGTATCTCAAAACATAGTTACAAACTTGACAAGAATTGTGACCTCAAAATGAGAACTTTATCCAAAAAAACACATTTTCTGTGTCAAAAACATCAAAATCAACACTTGAATCAAAAAGTGGATCTACTGGTAGCACATTTTTTTTCCATGGCTAAAATTGCAACTTTTGCAACCATGACCATAAAATCCCATACTGTTGCTAGAAACAACCCTTTTTTTCTGTTAATAAATATTTTATTGACTTAGAAAGTCCTCATATCAATACACATGGAAAAACCGACCACCTGTTCTTCCATACATATGGAAACCGGAATAGATGGCCAAATGTCTTGTTTTTTATGAAGTCTGAGAAAGAAGGAAACATAAGACAAAAACACACTAAAACTTCCACTGTGATCATCTCGATTAGAAATGCATAGTGACAAAGAAAATATGAAATTAAACAATAGGTAAACCCATAGTGCCTTAATCACCAGGAGGTTGAGGCTATGTAGGAAAAAAAACATATTGTTGGGATTATGTCAGACATCTTTTCTTGCATGGATTTCCTGAGAGGGAGTTGAACAACATATCCAAGAAACGAATAAGGATGGTACGGAGGTGAAGTTTCTCTTCCATATCCCTTCACATAGCAAAGATAAGGTCTAAGTGCTCCTATGAGAGGTGGCAAGTGTTGATCATCTCTAGCTTTGGAGCTTCAACTGGTGGAAGATGGTTGATTGGATGGGTCTCCTCATTGTGCTCGGCTAGAGGGATATCTTCTTCTACTATGCAAGTTTCCACTGCCAAAGTAGAGTCAATTTATTGAATAGGTTTTCCAAAGATGTGGGGTGGGGCTTGAATGTCGTTGGTTGTGAATAGGAGGGAGTCTGGAGGGACTTATGGTGGGATTGAAGGATGCTCTTCTTCAACATAAGCCATGGGTGTATCTTCTTCCAACCAATTATGAGTAGAGGATGGAGAAGGCATCGTAGAAGGGCCATTGTGGCTAGTAATAGAAATTTTAGGAGAGGAGGAGTCGAGACTTTGTTTTCTGGATACAAAACTATAATAGGCCAACCCATGCTTAGGATTTCCTCTTTCTCTTGGAATGGGGGAGGGTGTGATGAGATTGGAAACCAGGAGCAGAGTGGAATAGCAGGAAGAGAAAGAGTTAGGGAAGACGCAAGAAGCGAGAGACATGACCAAAGAAAAATAATTGTTTCCATTTCTTATCTCCTGCATAATAGCTGAATTGGCAAGGTGAAATGCCGGAAGGGTCGATTTGACAGGTCTCGTGCAACTCGTACCAGTCCAGGCATGTTGTTTCTGTAGCATTGAGTGCTCCATTAAACCAACCCCTATGTGCAGGTGCACCTTTGATCCTGTCAAATGAATGTCACTCATACTGAGTGAACTGAAGGCGAGGGTGGTGGAAGGGGCTATTAACTGCTCAATCTGCATGATTTCCATATTTCACCCCATCCAAGGGAGGACAATATCTGAGTCCAATCTACAAGAATTGAAGTAACAACGGGGGTGCTGGGAGTTGTTGTCCATCTATTAGGATATACTCTTATTGAGAGGTGACTCCCTAATTTTCTAATATGTCTGCAACCCTATCCGCTTCTCACCGCACATGAGAGGGGATGAGAGTGAGAGAAGGACGAAGAAGAGTACTAAACATGTCAAGAATACCAAGGAGCATCCAACTTGGGGATACTTTCACAGGATCAGACCCATTGATGATTTTGGTTGCTAGGGATATGATCACTTGAGAACCCCCTTCAACGATTAGTTGATTTAGGTTTTGACTAGCGGAGAGTTGGATTCATTTTATTAGTCCCTAGAGTTCTGCATAATTATTGGTGTTATGGACCAAGTGTCCAACAAGGATTTGGATGATCTTCCCTATGAAGTCGCGGAGAACAAAACCATAGCCTTTCGAACCAGGGTTTCCCTTAGAGTCACCATTACAATTGAGTTTGAAAAATCCTAGAGGGGGGCCAAGCCATGAGGTGGGGCTACAGGCTAGAGAGCCAGAATGAAGTGTAGCATTGAAAGTGGTGTAAGGGATATTTAGCTTCCAGTTTGAGAGAATGGTGCTCTCTTGGGGATTACAAGAAAGATCTTCCTGGGACCACTGACTGGATCAAATGGTTTCCTATATATGTCTGAAAATTCTTGACCAGATACATGAAAGAGAAGAAGATTGAGATTGGAAGATTTGTTTATTTCACACTTTCCAAATTAACCAAAAAATGAAGCCTAGTAATAGCTTCTATATTTTGTTCAGGATTGGATTTTGGTAAACACTAGTGCCCCAATTTTATATGGTACTTATAATGTTGTCTCTAGCTTTGTTGGATTTCCTCATAATCTGAGCTACCTGATCCCAGATCTCCCCACTGAAAGAGCATTGATTGAATATATGATCCATATTTTCCTCCTATTGCTAACATAGATGACATATTGATGGACCGATGAACCCTCGTTTCTTGATATTGTCCCAAGTGAGGATTCGATTTTGTACCATAAGCCAAAGAAAATTTGATATTTTTGGCCAAAATTTTGATTTCCAGATAATGTTCCAGATGTGCTCTTTTGGTTGAGTGTGGAAATTCTCGTGAACGAAGTAGGATTCTTTCACAATGAACATACCCATAGGGGAATAACCCCATCGAAGAATATTCAAACCATTTTTGATGTGAATCTTCCTTTGGGAGGAAATGGTACACCATGGTTGCATATCACAATCTTCTAGAATGATGAGATCTTGCGAAAGAGTTTTCCAAGTTTGCCAGGGAGGATGGTGAGAGACACTTAACCAAATATCCGCCACCTTCAGGGGAGACATATGTTGCACGTGATTGTGTAGAGGACATAATCCATCCAAAGAGTGCAATGGAGGTAGTTGTTTCCATGAATGCTTCCAAAACAATGTCGTCTGGCCATTCTGGATTTCCCAAAATGCATGTTTTTGAATAAGAGGGTGATTGTGCAAAGAAGCATTCCAAATATTGGAGCCTTCGATCTGATCATTAAATCTAATGAGATCTTCCTCATTGGTGTGGAGGGAAAAAAAAAATTCCACAACTTCTCCTAGAGTTTGGTTGGATATTTGAGCCAACACCACCAAATTTTAGCTCCCATGATGTTGTTGAGCTTGTCGGGATCTCTGAGTCTGAGTCCTCCAATAGATTTCGTCTTACAAACTTTTTCCCATCCAACAAGAGCCCATTATTTTCCCGAATCATGACCATTCCAAAGGAAGTTCCACTACAAATTTCATATGGTTTTGATGACTGATTATGGGGCCGCCAAAGCTAAAAAGAGGTAGGCAGGGAGAGCTTTAAGGACTGGCTTAATAAGAACTAGTCTAGCTGCAAGATT
>WSFP011444906.1:0-20239 GCA_009831015.1 Picea engelmannii | reverse complement strand
TTTTTGAACTCATGAGGGTCACTATGAGTTCTTGGTCATGCCCTTTGGCCTGTGTAATGCTCCCTCTAGTTTCCAAAGTCTGATGAACCATGTTTTTCGTCCTTTTCTCTATCATTTTTTCCTAGTTTTCTTTGATGATATTCTCATCTATAGTCAAATCTTGTTAAGTTCCAAAGACCTAAATACAAAATACTACAATAGTACCAAAGGTATCTAAATAAAATCACCACAAAAGATATATGGAACAATATAGAAAACCACCACTTTATTATATCAAAACTCTTAGGGTAAGACAACACCATATAATGGATCCTATTATGGAAGGGATCCTCTCTTGTTCACTTACCTCTTTGAGGGGGAATCCTCCTATTGAGATACAACTCACAATACAATAATTCTCTTCATATCCCATTACATTGCTTTAACCCCTTTATATAGTGCTACCATCACCTAAGAACATTCTAGAGGAGGAATCTTATACAAGCAGAACCTTCTAAGAAGTCCTCTTACATTTATTATATCTAACTACCCATTTATTATATCTAACTACCATAGTGGGCCTTATTTAATAATATAGTGGACCTAGTCCACCTTACATTGAATGTCCTCCATGACCTCTCTAGCTACCTAAAATTCCATCCCTCTTATGAAAGTGTTGCCCTCAACGCTTGTTATGAGGGTGGACAACCATATACCAGGGTCCCATGGATAATTTTGGACCATAATGTTGAAGAAGACTAGAGAACCAAGGTCCCATGTAGAAAGGAAATCCACCATGTTGAAGTAGTCCAACCACCATTGTAAAATTAGGTCCCATGTCCAAGTGCCCAGGTGAAATCCCCACGGAATATTTCAGAGCCCAATAACCAACTGAAAATGATCCTCCAAAGACTGACACCTGTCATGTGGATCCAAATAAGAATATCCATCGACATAGTGGAAAAGGGTCGTAGTAGAATCTGGAAGGAAGAATACCATTGTAGAATATGCAGGATGAACACTGGTAATAATCATTGGCTCTCGATTTTTCACATTGATGTTCTCTAAAAAAGGTGGATTGGAGTCATCAAATAAAATATGAAAGTGGTTGTCATCCCAAAAATACAACTATCCATATACCAATCATCACAATCGGCCTCAAAATCATACCAAGCATATGCTTCTTGATTATATTCATCCCTGATGTTCGTCATAAGATATCTCTCCTCAATTATAGCCAATGAATCTTGAATACTATGAAAACTATCCTTGATTCCATTTGTAAGGTCATGCAATGTGTCCTTGAGGCCATCTGTAAGGTCATGCAATGTGTCCTTGAGGACATCTACAAGGTCATGCAATGTGTCAGACATTTGGGCTTTAAATGCTTCAATCATATGTAAAATTTCTTTGAGGGTTTGAGAGGGAATAACCATTGGAAACACCACATAAAATATACCAAAATAAATCTATTAAAATGATTGATGCAGTGGCATTGATTTGTTAGCAATCTAATAACCCTATGAAAAGTTATGAATGATGCAGTCTTGTCGCCGTCACAAAAAACCCCCAAAAAATAGTTGAATTTAAATCAACGATATCATCATTTCTAGAGCTCTGATTTGGACGATTTGTTTTTTGAAATTGGGTGAAATTGTGAGAGGAACTCATATATACATTTTTTTTTTAAATTCATCCTCGGCTGCTACAAAAATCAGAAAAATCATGCGGTCGTCAGTGGAAAAAACCCTTAAAATTGCAGATTTTAAAATGCAAATAACTTGACTTCCCAGATTATGTTTCAAATGATTTTTTTTTTAAATTTGGGTGTGTTTATGAGAGGAACTCGGGTATACAAGCTGTTTTTTTAAATTTTGCACCAAAACCTACATAAATCATCTGGGATGCCACGACCCTCTTTTTTTTTTGAAAAAATAAATCTGCAAAAAACAAAAATATTTGCCCACACTTCCTACCAAGGAAAGTTCTCTGATACCACTTGTTAAGTTCCAAATACCTGAATACAAAATACTACAATAGTACCAAATATATATGAATACAATCACCACACAAGATATATGGAACAATATAGAAAGCCACCACTTTATTATATCAAAACCCTTAGGGTAGGGCAACACCATACCATGGATTCTATTATGGAAGGGATCATCTCTTGTTCACTTGCCTCTTCAAGGGGAAATCCTCCTATTGAGCTACAAATCACAATAAAATAATTCTCTTCATATCCCATTACATTTCTTTAACCCATTTATATAGTGCTACCATCACCTAAGAACATTCTAGAGGAGGAATCTTATAGAAGCAGAACCTTCTAAGAAGTCCTCTTACATTTATTATATCTAACTACCATAGTGGGCCTTATTTAATAATATAGTGGACCTAGTCCACCTTACATTGAATGGCCTCCACTACCTCTCTAGATACCTAACAAACCTGGGCATAACATCTTACCCATGTGGATCAAGTTCTAAGTCTACTCTCTCAACACCAACTTTTTCTCAAGAAATCTAAATGTGCCTTTGGAGCTTTGGAAGTGGAATACTTGGGTCATATTGTAGGCAAGGATGGTGTCAGTGTGGATCTTAAGAAAATTGAAGCTATGCAGGATTGGCTGCCCCCCAAAACTCTCAAGAGCCTGCGTGGTTTTCTAGTTTTAACATGATATTATCACAAGTTTGTTAAGAATTATGGAAAAATTGCAACGTCTCTTACTAATCTCCTTAAAAAGAATGTTTTCAATTGGACTCCAACAGCTGATAAATCATTCCAAGCATTGAAAGAATCCATGTGCAAAAATCTTGTCTTGGACCTTCCTGACTTCAGAAAAACTTTTTTCTTAGAATGTGATGCCTCAGGGAAAGGAATTGGAGCAGTACTCCTGCAAGAGGGCAGGCCTTTGGCCTTCACTAGAAAACAACTCTCTTAGCGACATATCGACCAATCCATATATGAAAAGGAAATGTTGGATATTCTGCATGTTATGGATCTCTGGCATCCTTATCTATTGGGGAAACACTTCCAAATTAAAATAAACCATTAGAGCCTCAAGTATTTCCTAGAATAGAGTATTTCATCCGAGGAGCAACAAAAATGGGTGACCAAGCTATCTGTCTATGATTATGCGATCATTTATAAGATGGGAAAATAAAATGTAGTAGTTGACACTCTATCTCGAAAGTCTTAAGAAGAAGGATCCCTTTTTTCCCTCTCCTTCATTGTACTAGATTGGATCCAAGTTATTCTCCAGGAATGGCTGTAAGACCCCAAAACTTCTCGACTAATCCAACAATTGCAAGACACTTCTCTGGTTTCTTCAACATACTCTTGGCACAATGAAGATCTCCACTACAATGGTCATCTATATTTAATCCATCAATCACAACTTAAATCCACGGTGCTTTCTAAGCTTCATGCTTCACCAACAACGAGGCATTCTAGGTTTAGAAAAACCTATGAACGAGTTATATGTTCCTTTTTCTGGGATGGTATGAAACAGGATGCCCACACCTTTGTGGTTGAATGTAATGTATGTCAACGCAACAAGAGAGAAACTTTCAAAGCTCTGGGAACACTACAACCGCTTCCAATTCCACCAGCTATTTTGAGGGACATTTCTATGGATTTCATTGTGGGCTTACCTAAATCGGGAAATAAGTTAGTCATCATGGTGGTAGTTGATACTCTTTCCAAATATGCTCATTTTTGTGCTCTTTAACATCCATTCACAACATCCACAGTGGCTCTGATTTTCATGGATCATATTTTCAAGCTTCATCGCATGCCTCATTCTATTGTATCTGATCGAGATCCCACTTTCACCAACAATTTTTGGAAAGAACTATTCAGGCTCCAAGGCACACAATTACATCTTAGTACTACTTATCACCCCCAGATTGATGGCCAAACTGAAGTTGTCAACAAGTGTTTGGAAACATATTTGCGGTGTTTTACATCTGACCAAAAAATCAGTGGGCTCGGTGATTACCCCTCGCTGAATGGTGGTATAAAACACCTTACCATACCTCTACTTGCATGACCCCTTTTGAAGCAGTCTACAGACAAAATCCCCCGAATGTTCTTTCCTACATGCCAGGGGTGTCAAAGGTTCAAGAGGTTGACAAAACTCTTACATTCCATGTAGCCATTCTCCGTGCTCTCAAAGAAAATTTGGTCATGGCTCATAATCGTATGAAACAACAAGCAGATCAACGACGTTCATAATGCCACTTTGTTGAAGGGGACTAGGTGTTTCTTTGTCTACAACCTTACAAGCAGACTTTACTCAAAGTTGAACACTGTCAGAATCTTTCTCCCAAATTTTGTGGTCCTTATACAATTCTCAAGCGTGTGGGACAGGTGGTCTATTAGTTATCTATGCATAGTCATTCTAAGATCCATCATGTTTTCATGTCTCATGGTTAAAGAAGGTGATTGGAACTAAGTTCCAAACTCAAACCACTCTTCCTGAGTTGTATGTTGAAGGTTCTATCTGGTTGCAGCCACAAGCAGTCTTGAACCAACGCAAACATCGTCTCCATCTGTGCACCCTCAAGGAAGTGTCAGTGCAGTGAAAAGATACAATTCCAGAAGATGGCACCTGGGAGCCGAAAACTATTCTCCAGGAATTTCCTTATCTCAAGCCTTGAGGACAAGGTTGTTATTCAAGGGGGAGGGCATGTTAGGGACCTAACCCCCTAACCTCTCATGTAGGTAGAATAATATATTTTCCATTTAATAAAGGTCGATATTAGTTAATAAGGCCTATTTAATAAATATGAACACGTCGATGTAAGAAGACCTAATAGAAGCTTCTGCTTCTAGAAATATCTTCCTCTAGAATGATCTTTAGAAGATAGAATTAGTATAAATAAGAGTAGAAGGTATGAGAGGATTTTGTCTTGAGAATTATTGTAATAGAGCACTACTCTGCTGGAGGTTTCCCCCTCGAAGAGGAAATTTAACATTGTTTCCTATAAATAAAGGTATTATTCTTGTGTTGTGGTTTCATCTATTGTGTTGTTTTTTTGTTATTCTCTGCAATATTTTTGTTTTCAGATATTATAATAGATATTGTACCTTACATGTTGACCCCAAAGCAGATTTTTAGGTCAATAGTAAGGTCCACCTTAGGCCACTATGTTTTTTTTGGAAGGCACACAACATTAATTTTTCTATTTTTGGGCCAATGCATGGATTTTAAAGAGTTAAATGTGCTTCCCATGTTCAAAAAATTAGGAAAATATTACACATTAGTTTTTTAGTCAAATTTGCAAATTTGACTTGATTCATGTGGTAAAATTAAGGTCATATGATGATGGAAATGATGAACATGAGAGATAAAGGCTTCTAGAATGATGTGATCAATTGAAAACACTCATGAAAAAGTAGGTGACAAAAATTAGGCTGACAATAGTTCGACTATGGTTGTTTCAACAAACCCTCACCAAATGGTATATTGAACAACCTTAAGGTACTCATACCACTTTTGAGTCTATCACCCCAACCTTCTTGTCTTTTTTTAAATTACCAGCCTACTAATACGTTGAGGTCAATATTCTCACCATGTGTCACCAAGCCTCCACCATACACATCACGGACCACATCCATGAGTGGCATCGATAGTGAAACTTTTGTAGTATTGAACTTAAAGACCCCCTCCTTTTGGATTGGTTCTTGAAATCACCCCTTTCCATCAACAATTATGTCACCACCACCATGCTCCAAATTAAACAAGAAGGGATATTAAGAGCCCAAAACTTTGACCTTATCTGTACACAATAGAGGAACTTGTATACCATCATCCTTGACACCCTTAGCACCATTCATGCACCACTTTTCAACACTAAGGTCATTCGACATCATAGATGGTATTAACTAATTAGTCACTTTTACCTTGAAACAATAGTTTGGTGGCATTTATGTGTCCCTTAGGAGCAACATTTACAATAACCATTATGGTCATCTTAAGCCCTCTTATGATGGGGTTGATACGTTTTATGGTGGACATGGTTCATCTTGTAGTGGTTACAACTATTGTTGCAACCCTACCAATTCGTATGAGCCCAACACTCTTATGGTGGTTCTCCCCCTCAAAATCCTTATTTATCCCTTTTATGTTCATCCATAAGGCTAGTACCCACCACCTCCCCCCTTTCCATCCTCTCATATCAAATTTATCAACACTTCCTCCCAACCTTGTTATATTTTATAGAATTCTCCAACCATACCAATCAAAACCCTCACAACTAGAGTAAGGGTAAGAAGGAAAACAATCATCACCAAGGGAAAGGGTGAAATCAATATTATAACCCTAATAACACTAGGGGAAGCCCTCATAAAAGGGTTAAAGGGTAAGAAGGACAACAATCATCACCAAGAGAAAGGAAAAAACCAATATCAAACCCTAATAAAACTGGGGGCAACACCAGTTAAGCTCCAAACCAATCCCCTTGTGACTTAATAATCCATAAATGGTAGGCCTATGGATCTCATCAACATACATAATTCTTCTTATTCTTCTTTTTTCCAATGGAATGCACATCCTAGGAAAACCTTTAGGTACTTCCCCTCATTTCGAGGATGGTATAGGAGGTAAACCGACCTGTTGCATTTTGGCAACCTAACCTAGCAGGGACATCAAGTGAGGCCCAATAATATCTATAGAGGAAGGAAACCTAGGGACTTGACCCCATGACCTCCTTCTTATAATTCACAGTGCTCAACCACTCGAGCTACCCACCAGACTATCGACATATATACTTCTACAAAAATAAAATTGTAATTCTCTGCAATCTCAACAACCAATTGTCAATGTTGAGTTTTTCTCCTAGTGCATGAATGAAAACCTTTGTTTATAAGATGGATTAAAATACTTGGTTACTTGCTTATGGTGGCTATATCGTTTCCCATCAATTGGATATGAATCCATTGTCTTTGCAGTGTCAATTCCAAGAGAACTATGTTTTATGAAGATGCATTCACAACTCTCTAAATTTTCTAATGTGAAAACAAAGCATAACTCTATTGTGCAAATATTCTCAACTGCTATTTATTAACAAGTAATAATAGGCTCTACTTATTTGAACTCCAACACTCAAAGTCGATTGTCAGTTAAATGTATATATCTATTGTCATATACTAGAATTCTCATCCATACCTATTGATGAGGATGAATGCCCAAGTATCAACACTAGGGGTTAATCCAAGTGGAGAGGTCCAATTAGACTCTCCCATGTTTGGAATAGAATAACCCTTCGGATTAATGGTCCAACAACTTTTTGATGAGATTTAATGAGTGTTTTCTTTTTAAATAATTTTGGAGATTAACGAACTAGAAAGTAAAACTATTGTTTACTAAAAGAAAAATGAAATATTCTTCAAAAAGTTAGCTTTCATCACATAAAAGGAAAGATAATTGTAAATCATTTAATCCCAAAAATAGTTCTACAAGAAATATTTGATGTAACAAAAGAACTTTCTAGAAAAATAAAATCTAACTAAACACAAAAAATGCTTTAAACATTTTACTAAAAACAATAAATGAAAGAAATTTAAAGATTACTCCAAGATAGCTTGAAATGCTATTAAAAATTCTCTATCGTACATCCATGCAAAGATTTCAAATGTATATCAATCCATAACATTCATATTTGCATCAATTATTCTTCTCAAGTAAAATTGTCATGGACAAACAAATGGCTTCTTCATTAATCAAAGTATGAGAAATAGTTCCAATACAATACTACTTCACAAGTCATACATTGAAAATCACAAAGCCCATACAACTCCTTGAATTCTATTATTTGTAATTTTAAGAACTTGTTTATAATAATCACTTAAAATCAACCCTATGTTGGCACCCAAAGATTTGGGATAATGATTGTGTGTGTGCACAAATATAGTTGTGTGCACGCTAAAGTTTTGCATGCCCACCAACAGTTGCACAATGTATGACATGAGGTGTGTGTGCTAGTCTGAGTTCAACTATGTGTTCCATAAATCAAGAAGATACCACAAGCATTCTAGAATCAAGAAAAGAATCTTCGGGAAATCTTCCCGAATGATTACTTCGAGCAGCATGAGAGATCATTGAGCAGTTAAGGGATGAATTGGAAAGGTAGTTAAGACTTCCACAACTCCAAAGAGGCTATGTGGACTGCATGCATGTAGCATAAGCATGTGGGACTCGCAGTCAGCAGAGCCAGTGGAGTAGAAATGAAAGTGACAGAGCGTTCCAAAGATGGTTCACAGAGTTGATCATTGCATCCGAGGGAAGGGTTCGCATCCCAAAGGGGATTCTGACAAGGTATGCAAATTGATTTGATTTTACATGTGATAGTCATAACGTTTTCATTTATCCTCACACAACCAATGACAAGGCCGAGGCCAAGATTCCCTTCTGCATTACCAAAAAGGATATACTAAAGGGGGTCGTAGAGTGGTTGATCGACTACTAGCCTCCATTTTCTGAAGTACAAACCCAGTTTGAGGTAACAACCAAGGAGTCATAGGAACGGAGACGTCTAGACAAATTTGTTGGATCCAAGACACAAAAATTTGGTTCCAAGGACCGGGAATCACTGAATTCAGAGGAGAAAATGTTGATCACGGAAGGGTTTGAAGCAGAGGAAGATGGGGTTAGGAAATGAAAATGGGCTTCCAAAAGGTAGGGCCCACCCCCTATCAATCTAGACCCTAGCACAGAGGAAGGTCATACACCCTCACCACTTACCACTCGGATCGAAGAAGAAGTTGCAATGCCTTCTACCCATGTGAATGTCTGCCCTAGTTAGGGTTCGAGGAAGCACCGATGAACAAATACCATGAAGCAATCAGATATTGGATCTCCAACACTGCAGGCTGGCCGATAGGTAACAAAGTAATCAAGGAGTTTCACACTCAGCTATCCTGACATAAAACTTTCCAAAACTATATGGCGGGGAAGTTTGACTCCCTATGTCAACAGTTGGCTTTACCCTCACCATCGAAGTCTCCTCCTCGGGATCCACTGCCTACTAAGGCTCTAGGAATGAGCCAGAGAAGATATTTGAGTGTCATCCTGCTAGTTGTGGTCCTAGTTGACTCAACTAAGACAGAGCTTGATCTTACGCAGGTCCCTATTGTTGATCTACATGATTTTGTTACTACCATACTCCACAAGCTCAGGGAGAGGAACCAACCTCTCACTTGAGTGCATAACCAACTGCACCTTCAATTTGACTAGGAATTCACAATTCATGTGGATGCCAAGTCCCAGTTGCAGCAAGAAATATGTGCACACCAAGAGATTAAAGCTACCCGACAGGATCTCCAGACACTACATCTGTTGGATTACTAAGAGTGGGGGTGAATCAGTAATGAGAAATTATACCAATTATTAATCCTTTAAACCACAAAGTATATTCTTTTACTTATTCAACCATGTTCATATATTCATCATCAATATCTTACGGTATCATAAGCATTAACATTCATCAATGCATAATAAACAATAACAAACACATCCACATAATACACAGTACACCAATATTTACGTGGAAATCCAATGCAAGAGAAAACCACATAATTCTTTTCTTATATGTCGAGAATTACATTCAAGGAAGTACCAACTTCTAATTATCCAGCTCCAACTGGAAGGAGGCTCCGACCCCCTATATTTTCAGGCTATAATCTTAGGGAAGCTCCAAATCCCCAATTTTTTGGCTACAATTAGAAGGAGGCTACAATCCCCTATGTTCTCTGATTACAACCAGAAGGTGGCTACAACCACCTATCCTTGCCCCATCCAACTGCCCTGAAATATAGATGCCAAATGTAGACAACCTATCATTGTCAATGAATCAACCACTCTCATTGTCAACTTGTACCAATAACCTGTAACAGCCTATACCAATCAACATGCACCAAACAACATGTAACAACCTGTACCAATAACCTAAACCAACATGTACCTCAACTGGTACCATCAAAAAGTGCGTCAATCATGCACCAAACTTGTACAAATAACATGTCACAACAACATGTCCAAACAACCTATCACAACAACCTGTCTCATCAATCTTATCAACCAAATCATATCTACTCACCAAGATCAATCACCAAGACAACTCTCAACCATATGTAAAATATCGCTAAGATGTGCATCAACCAATCACAACAACTCATAATCATCACCAAGATCAATATGTGCTTCTAATAATATACCAAGACAAGTATACTACATCATCCATAAACGATGTGTCAACAATACTACTAACAAGTGCCTCCAACCATGTACCAAATATGTACCAATCATGCATCAACTACACATCAACTATGATTCATCAAGATGTACCAACATCATCAACTATACGCCTCATGTATGTGAAACCTCATCAACTACTTGTGCGAACCATGTACCCAACATGTACCCCGACCATATACTGAAGACATACACCAATATAACCATCAAAATTTATCTAAAAATTCATCACTCTATCCATAAACTAAATACCATAAACCCTTACATCAAACCACGTGCCACCACCTCACTGTTATGTAGCCTCAAGATAAACCAACAACTTCAGTAACACATCACAACCAAAAGACCAATATCCATATGCCAAATACCAACAACAAAATACGAACTGTATCCCTCAACAAATATGATATATGCAACAATACTGAACATCCAATACCATCTCAAGAGCTAAACCCTAGCTCACAAAACATACCTCAAACAAGATGTTCCATATCTCTCATAAATAGACCCCAACCATGTTGTTTACACGGTTTTGCTATTGTGATTTTTCTGCCGCAAATTTTCTACCACACTTTTTCTACTGCACTTTTTTTGCCGCTATTTTTCTGCCAAACTTTTTCTATCTCGATTTTCCTGCCGCGATTTTTCTGTCGCACTTTTTCTACAACGATTTTTCTGCTACACTTTTTCTATCACTATTTTTTTCTGTCGCAAATTTGATCTATCAATAATACCTGCCAAAATAACCTTTCACAAAATAGATATTCAATGATATTCAATAGGTTCTAATGGGAGACTCTTGCTCTTTTATTTATATTCTCCAAGTAGCTTCCTCTAGAAGTATCAACTTTTGTCCACTTAACTTAACCACTTTCCACAAATAGTAAGTTATCCACTCCTAGTTGCAACAAACTTTATTATTGAATTGATTTCTTTTGCAACCACTTTGACTTATCAATAAATAGTAAACTCACCACTTCTTGTTGCAACCACTTTATTATTTAAATAATTTCTCTTTGCAACCACTTTGACCACTTCATTATTTAAATAATTTATCTTTACTCAAAACTTCTTGTTGCAACAAACTTTTCTATAATTAGTCAATTCATTACTTATTTTTCCTTAACTAACTTCTTGTTGCAACTACTTTATTATTTAATTTATTTCTTGGTCAACCACTTTGACTATTCAATCTTCTCATCACAACTACTTTACCATAATTACCAAACTCACAACTTCTTGTTGCAACTATTTTTTTTTAAATTATTTTGTTAATGAAACAACTATACCCATGATTAACTCTTAGTTACCATCAATTTGACTAGCACACTTCTTCTAGGAGCTTCTAGAATATTTGGATTCTTTGACCTTCTAGGAGCTTCTAGATAACTCATGAGGCTTCTCCAACTTCATATGGCTAAAAATCTATAACTATGAGGAGTTATGTGAAGTTCCACATATCATGAAAAATGGAATGACATATACTATCCATCTAGAATAATCTTACCTGTAAATTCACTAATATTCATTCCTTTATACCTTAAACAGACTTGAATCCCTTACCCATGCCTTTGTGCTACCAGAATTTTCTACCAGACTTCTCCAAGGGTTGACATCAATCTAAAATATCACTCTCCAAGGGTTGACATCAATGACAACCCACAATCCAGACCAACTTTCCATCAACCTAAGCCAATTGTCTAACAATATCCCCTTTTGGCATTAATGGCAACACCAACATTGATGGAAACACTTAATCATGATAAAATTCATGCTTATACTCATCATCAATGTTTCTATCTCTCCCCCTTTGACATCAATAGAAAAGGGTATCTCCCTTTGGGGTTGCTCCCCCTGACTGAACTCTCCTTGGGGTTGCTCCCCCTGTCTAAATTCCTTTGATCTTTCTATGTGTTTCTAATCCTCTAATTACTCTCTCTCCCTTTATATGAATAATATCTTCCCCTTTTGACAAATGGTATCACTTTGATGCAACACTGAAGTCATATCGCTCATTCTTCCCTTTTGATAATCACTCCCCCTGAAAACATGCCTTTGTGATCTCTCTAGCAATTTTTCTAACGCACTTTTTTCTGCCACAATTTTTCTACCGCGATTTTTCTGCCATGATTTTTCTACCGCACTTTTTCTGCCACACTTTTTCTGCCACACTTTTTCTTCCGCACTTTTTTTACCTCAATTTTTCTGCCGCTCTTTTTCTACTGCAAATTTGATCTATCAATAATACCTATTGGTTGTGGTCCTAGTTGAATCAACTAAGACAAAGATTGTTCTTACACGGGTCCCTGTTATCGATCTACATGATTTATTTACTACCATACTCCACAAGCTCAGGGAGAGGAACCAAACTCTCATAAGAGCTCATAACCAACTGCACCTTCAATTTGACTAGGAATTTACAAGTCATGCAGAACCCAAGTCCCAGTTGCAGCAAGAAATACTTGCACACCAAGAGATTGAAGCTGCCTGACATGATCTCCAGACACTGCATCTTGTTGAGGTCACCATGCACAAGGATACCGAGTCCCAACATGAGGTTACTTTAGCCAGTAGCACCGAACTATTCATTGCAGCGGAAGAAGTATATTCACGGGTTTGACCTCCTGAACAGGCACAACCAAAGATCCCAGCACCACAGAAACTCAAAGCGGTCACTGAGTGTTTTCAAACCTTGGAATCACATAATACAACACTCTGAACGTGGCTTCAACAAACAACACAGGAGGAGATGGTGTTGTCTAAGAAGATTGCAATTGCCTGAGAAACCATATGGGATGACTATAATAGATTGAAATATTTTTCAGAAGTGGTCGAATACATTTTCACCTTGTGGAACCATCTACAAAATCCCCCCCGAACTGAGTTTTATTGACGATATTGTTCATGTGGCAGAAGTTGAGGTCACCCAACAAAAGAGAAATTTGGATTCTCTACCTCTAGGTGAGTGCTAAGCTGCGACGAAAACCATCACGACCAAGATTAAGGAGATTATTGAAGCATGGGTAGAGAAAAAAACCATTTTATATTTATCCATTGATGCAATTTATAAGGCCCTAATATTTTGTACTCAGTTGATGGCAGCACAGTTTGCCACCGCCCCTATGATAAAAAAATATGGAGATGATGGACCTGGCATCTCTTTAGGTTATGAAGACAGATGCATATGAGGTCATTCAACTTACCTAGGAACTTCATGACACCCTTAATGAATTTGACAATCGATTCAAGGAGTTCCTTTAGAAACTCATGAAGACGGTTCCTTCCATTGCATCAATTACTCCATGAGGCCATTGGCTCAGGGACAAGCCAAATAATAGTTGTGGTGGCCTGTTGGCACCCAATGTTTTGGGATAAGGATTGTGTGTGTGCAAAAACATATTTGTGCACACGTTACAGTTTCTTTCACACCAGTAGTTACACCATGGATGACATTTGGTGTGCACACCAGGCCGAGTTCTACTATGCACGCCATAAATCAAGAAGATACTGCATGCATGCCATAATCAAGAAAATAATCTTAAGGAAATAATCTTGAATGATTACTTTATCCATCACGAGAGATCATGGAGATATTAAGGATTGATCTGAAAAGGTAGTTAAGGCTGCCACAACTCCAAATAGGCTATGTGGTATGCATGCAGGCGGAAAAAGCGCATGGGAATGGCAGTCAGTAGAGCGAGTGGAGTAGAAATGAAAGTGATATAATGCTAGAGTAGAGAAGGAAATAGAAGGGAGAAACAATGACAGAGAAGGGCTGGATTACTCAGTTGTTGATTATTTTTGTTGAGATCATTGTTGTTGTGGTTGATGTTTTTGGGTAAGCTATGAGATCTCGGTTGAGAGAAGAGTCTGGCTATGTTTTGTAAAGAGTCTGGTTGTGAGTCTAGTTTTGTAATACATGCATATTCTAAGAGAAATCACATGGCTCCATGTAGTGAACTACTGTGAGAATGTATGAGAGTGCAGGGTGTTGTTTTTGATACTCAATCGGTCTCTTGATATATGTATGTGACTAGTTGAATGAATATAATAAAAGCTACAACGATTCTTGTTCTTTGATGGGTTGATCATGTGTCTGATGAATGTATGTGTTGTTGTTACATGTAGTTATTCTTTAAACATATTTCAATGGAATGTATGGATGTTAATGTGAATGGATTCCATGTGTAATTAACCCTACATCACTGACACAAGATCAAATGGTCTTTGTGATTCTCATGGCATCTAGGGTGAGACCTTCTTCAATATTTGGCTAAGGATTGATATGTCGACGCCTTTGGGTTTTTTTTGGTCAGCTCTGGATGAACCCTAGGTCATCAACCCCTCCACCATTAAGAAGGATGTGCACAAGAAAGCAAACACCTTTAGGTGAACTAGGTGTTGATTCTTTAACTATTTCCTTGTCGTATTTTTCCCACTTTTCAAAAAGTACATTATACAAGTCACTATGTGGGAAAACATGTTGTTTTCAAGGGGATTTTAAAATATGTAACTCTCTATTACATATTTTATGTATTTTTCTATTTTTAGAAAAGACCACATTAATGGAGTTGCCTTTTCAATGTCATTCATGAGAAAGCTTTGGAGATGCCCCTTGTCAAGAGATAATATAGTTTGGATTTTTTCTTCATGTTGTTTTATCATGTCTTTAAATTTCTACATCACCTAATTTGTTGGGTAGAACTTTCAAGAGGACCAAGTGAGGGTATTTTGCACCAAGTATTTGTGTCTTCACCGAAGTCCCAAATTGTAATACATGATATCTTCTCATCCTCTACTTGTTTTTGGCTTCATGAGAATTTATGCCCCAATATCTCGTATCATATTCAATTTCATACAATTTGGATTTAGTTAGCAATGTTATTTGATGATATTCATGTCTTCTTCTCTTCTCGATCTATTTGATGAAATCTATTTGATCTTATGTCTTTCCATGTTGTTCTTTCCATATTAGATTCTCTTTGTACAAAATAAAAAACTATGAACTTAATTCCTATAGTTTGAAGGCTTTGGAGTAGAAGTCTCTCTTTATTTGTGTATTAACCTAATCTTCTTCCATAACTTGCTCTACAAAAATAGATACCAACCCATGTGTTGTCTTACAATATTCTACTTGATTTTACAACAAATAAATTGTATTTTCTGTATTATGAATGTCAGTTGCTTTAGATCTATCTTTATTGATTATGGAATGTCAAATAGCTAGGCCTATAGAAAGCAAATCAATGAATCTAGCCCTTTTGGTATCAAGTACAATTTCCTTAGTGGTACAAAGGATTGTATTATCAAGACTGATTTTTTTTTTATGGGTTTGCTTAATAATAACTCGCCTTGTTTTTTCATAAGCTATGAGTTCCAATTCAACAATATCTTCCATAGGGTCTTGAATACTTTGATCACCCCAAAATATGATATTGTCCAAACTACATGGTGTGGACACCTATTCCATTTTAGCAATTGTATCCTTAATTTATTTTCCTTTGTCCATACTTGATTTAGGGATCACCAAATCCTCCATAGTTAAGTCAATAAAGTTAATTGAAGGTGGATTGGTCTATTTTGTTATATGCTATGGGATTTGATTAATATATCGTTGCTCTTGGTTGTTATCTATACTTTTTGTGGTAGCTCCTTGATAATTTTCTAATTCTAATTTTTTTTCTTGTTCAATATTATCTCACTCTTCTTCATTTCTATATTCTTCTTCTAACTTTGCCTTTTTCTCTTCTTCAAGTTTTTTTTTTCAATTTTTTCAACTTCTTCCTTTAATTTATATTCCTTCTCCTTTCTTAGTCTCTCAACTTCAACTTGTGTATTTTTCTCTTACTCTTTCTTGGCTTTATCTTATCAACTTCTACTTGTGATCTTTCCTTGTTTTTTCCTACTCAACTTTCATTCCCCATTCTTCTTCTTGTTTTAATCTTTCTTCTTTAGCTCTTTTCTTTTCCTCCTCTTCTTTCTTTAGTAATCTCTATGCCTCAACCAACTTTTATTTTATCCTCTCCATCTGCTCATCAAAATACATATTGTGAGTAAAGGAAAAATATTTTGATTTGAGTCTTAGTTGTACCCCCTCACATATTATAGCATTCTCAAATGGAAATTCATGGTCCAAATATTGCTTACGTGCATAAGGCCATGTAATTGATGCCATGATGATATGCTTTGTAACTAGACCCAAGGGATATTGTCTTATAAATTGTCTCATGAAAATCTATATCCCAACATGACATTTGCCTCTCGTCTTTCCTGCTTGGAATTGAGCAAACCATAATGCTTGTCATCCCCCATTTCTAGGGATAACTTAGGAGATGATGTCTCAAGGCCCTTAGGTTTCAAACATGGAGTGTTGAGGGATGGATTGACTTGTGATGTCCACTTGCACATTTGGAGACCTGCTTCACCATGATACTTCTCTAATTCATCATGATGGCATTCATCACATCAACTTGTTTTTGGAAGACAATGGCCCTTGCTCCATAAGGTACAATTCAGGTATTGTGGTAAGTGTCACTTTATTACTTGAGGCATTTGAATGTGTTGCATTAAAATTTGCTCTTGATTATAAAATGTCTTCTTGGAAATTATACTCTTTGCCTTGTTTTGGCTTGGTGGTTGACATTGTGCCCTTGTAAGTGGTCACCCTTGGGCAAATTTTTGCTAGTGGGAGGTCTCCTTTGTGGGTCATCATACCATTCTCCATCATCTTATAATTTTCCACAATTCATCATTTTTGTCTCCTCATATTTTGGGATTTTTGGGTGTACTAACCCAAGAAGGGATTGTAACACATTTCATGGGAAGAAGGGGTTGAAGGTCCAAAGGCTTGTAGTTGAAAAAATATCAAATCCAATCATAAAACTTCTAGATGTTCACCCAGGGATCCCGAGGACAATGAAATGTATCTAATAAGAAACTAATGGGACCCGTAAATTAAATAATAATCTAAAAATTCTAGCCAAGGTAGAGCAATGTTTTTCATACTTTGGTAGAAGTCCCACACATTGTCTTCAACTTGGGGAAGCACAGTGTGACTAGGGTAGAGTCGAGGTGGGAATTTTTTTTCATGCTTAGGTAGAATTCCCACTTTGGCTTCAACTTGAAAACACATTAGCTAATTAATGGCAATAAATGAGCATGGAAAAAGGTTGCATTGAAAATGAAGGTGCAACACACCGTCTACAAAGGCACCCATAAATGAGACAATACGAACCCTTGTATGTCATGAACCCCATGCCCAAATGTTTTACCCCATCAATTTCACCTTCTTTGCATGAATTAGAGAGGGTCTACCTAGGAAACACTTTTTGACTTAAGGAATGACTCACCCAATAGGTCACCATGACAACCCTCCCATACCTAATCTTTGCAAGTTGCATAGGGTCTTTGAGCACTTGTTTAATTTGAAAAGGTAGTTTTGATGCAAATGTTTAGGTGGCTCTTGTATTAAATGTGATTTTACTTGTCATGATGCATTTGACTTGAGACCCTTGGAGGGTGCACTCAATTGTCTTTCCAAGACCTTGCTTGGTGGATGTATTGGAATGAACAAGCCTAGTTTGGGCCTTCATTGGGGAAAGAATCCCATAGACTGGATGTCATTGTTGGACATGGTGTTATGTTGTCATTGATGTCAACAAGGGTTAATATGGGTTTATCATCCAAACAATTCCATTCAAACTATAACTTTGTTAAAGTATCCTGCTATACCAGTTGCAAGAGAGCTTTGCAAGAGCATTAACTCTGATGAAGCAGATGGAGTAATCAGAAGACTAAGAATATGGTTTTTTATTCTGAGACATACAAGGATGAATTTGTCCCATAGAAATGAAAAAAAAAAAGATAAAAATATGGTGCTCAAAATAAAATACAGTAATTATATATGAACAAAGATCAAAAGGAACATGTTCCAAATCTACTCAGGATTCTAAATTCTCCATTTATTATAATGATCGATGCTCTGATCATTATAAGTGTGAAAGTTGCAAGAATTGACAGTAAAGAACAAAGAACAATGTTGATCATTGTATCAAAATAAGAGCATGATCGGATGGAGGAATCAACAGTGAATGGCGGAGAACGAGGTTGATTAATCAACGATCGTTGGATCAAAATGGAACCACAATCTGACAACTTAGATATTTTTCCGCTATTCCGTTGTGCACCCCAAAAAATGGCTAAGTATCATATTCTATTGGTCGAACTCATATAAAGAATCACTTAAAAATTTCTAAGTATAGGTTCATTTTGGAGGTAGCGGAAGTTGGGTGTGCATTTTGATGACATTTGAGAAGACATGTGAGTTTGTGAGTCCATGGACCCGAGAAGAGTCACTTAAATATTTCTAAGTATAGGTTCATTTTGGAGGTAGCAGAAGTTGGGCGTACATTTTGATGACACCCGAGAATACATGTGATTCCACGAACCCGCCGTATAAAATAATTATAAGTAAAGTCCATGTTTGAAATGAATGAGGACCGTCCACTCAACAGTTGATTAAATCCAAACTGTGGATCTATCTAAAGTGCATAGGAAAGCGAGCACCATCCACTCAACGCTTGATTAAAATACAATCGTCGGATCAAGGTGCAATAAAGATCGTGGGAGGTTCATATCTAGCCATTCATTGGGATGATAGATCTAAAGTGGAGATGTAGTGCACATCACCAAAGTGAGAAGAGGTTAATGTGAAGGTCGACATTCATGTAGCTGGTTTGTAAATCACCATGGTAGACATGTGGTAGCATCCTGTGAACACATATACCTTGATAGTGGGTTTCTAAAACCATTATTTGATCACCCGCACCACTAAGAGGATACCACGAGTGGTAAGTGGTAATCCCATACATGTTAATAAGGCATTGGTCACAAACGTTGATCCTATGGAGTAAAGAAATTAGTGTCAGGGCTACGAGGGTGTTAAAAGATCCAATTAGACCATAGTTTATCTGGAGGTCTCGTGGGGAGTAGTAAAGGTTGATTGCGTAGTTAAGTTAACTTGTGACGAAGGTGCTATATTGAGTTTGTAGCTCATGGTATCATAAAGTAAGGACCTTTAAAAGGGAAACTACTTATTCGCGGGACTTAGCCTAACCAAGGCCACTTCATTACTTAAAAATAATAATAATAAAGGAAGAAATTTTTTATTAGAACAACATTATTATTGAATAAATGAAAAGGTGCCATAGTTCATTATCAAAAGGATACAATGGTTCAAATTCATACACCTATTGGAAGATTATTTAAATAGAAAGATATGATTAAAGGAAGAGGTATTTGTCGTCTAATTCAAAAGATCAAAACACAAACAGATTCCAAGGAAGAACTTGAAACATTCACATGAAGTGAGGGTGGAAAGGAGGTGTAATGGGGGATTCAAGTCTTCTATAGGTTGAATCTTGAAACATGGAGTTGGTGCTTGGAAACAAGAGGATTAGAGTCCTCTACAGGTTGGAGCCCGATATATAGGGAATTGGTGCTTCCTCAAGTTGGTTCTTGGAAAACAGGGAATTGGTGTCTCCTTGAGTTGGTGCTCAAAAGAAGAGATATTGGTGTCTCTTACAAAACTATAACTTGTAAATGAAAAATAATTTTTATGATTGTTCATTTAAAATTTAAAGTTTTGTACATTCTTGTTGATAAATTGTTATAAATTAATAAAGAATTAATTTAATTTGAGAAAAAAAATCAATACTGATTCACCCCCCCCCCTCTCAGTATTGAACAACATTCCAAGAATTGGTATCAGAGCAGGTTCCTTCACCGCAATCTAACCACTTTAATTCAGATTCTAAGAAATCCAATGGATCAACAAGAAAGAATGTCCTCCAACATAGCACCATTGTTCAAAGGAAATGATTATGCATTTTGGAGTATAAGGATGAAAAGTAATCTGATGGCTCTTGGATGCGATGTTTGGTTATCTATGGTAAATGGTTACACTACACCAACTACTGCACCTTCAAATGTTGTTGCAAA
>WSFP011444902.1:0-20239 GCA_009831015.1 Picea engelmannii | reverse complement strand
ATAAAGCGCAACGGAGGATCTACACCAAACGTCGATAAAAAGGTTAGTCGGTTCTTTCCATGCTTGCATGTGAAAAAGGGTTTTAGGTTTGGGGTAGAAGGTTAGAAGTAATTTCTTAAGGGTCATGATTTGCATGCAAGTTTAAGACCTAGCTTGTTAGTCCGTAGGGTATAATTTCCCAACAACAGTACTGTGCATGGAACCCGAATACCTCTTGAGGGAGTGAAGAGGTTGCTTCCCATGATTCTGCATGATCAAACCCTGCACAAAGTATTTTGAAACATTAAAATATATTCGACAGAGATAATATGATCAAGTTAAGGAACAAAATGTATTTAGAAATGGAGATCGAATATATACTTAACTGTAATGAATGACTTCATACCCTTCGCCATTGTGCCAAATCATGTGCCTCCCAGACTGAAAATGGAAGAGGAGCTTGAGACTCCCTGATGGGTACCCTCACAAATCAAAGGGGTCCATCATCAGTGATGAATACTAGTAATTTAATCCGAAGAAAACATTTCAGGGAATAATATGTGTGTGATGATCATAAAGTAATACATAGATCACATGGAAAATATAAAACCAATGTAAATTCTAAATATAAATAGAAAGGGTTGGATGCCTTCGGCCAATAGAGTGTCACCACTAATCATTCTAATAGCATAGGTGAATTTATTAATTGAATACAGATATTACAGGATCAACATTGTGCCGAAAGGTCTGTTATGCACTCAAGCAAGGAAAACCCAGTCATAAAACTCTGTCAACTAGGATACTAGCCGATGAATGAGGCCAGACCCAGTAACAAGAGTTCAATCCAAAATAGTCTGCTCCAGAGACATAATTATAAAAGACACTATGATAAGTTCTTCCACAAGAGGAAAATGGCTCGGTCTCGAAAGAAAGGCTAGTACAGAGAAAGGGTAAACTATGCAAAACCTAACATTGCTAGGTTACCACCGACCCCATACTACTACAGTAACCCCAAATTAAAATCAAGAAGGCTACCAAGGAAACTAACCGGGGAACTGAATTATGCAGGGATCTGCTTGACGAGACAGAGAGATCTGGATGCAAAAATAAAAGAACAATCAAAGGCGACTTACCTCACATAGGGATGCCTGTCGAGAAGTTCTTCCAAGTTCTCTTAAACCTAGAACAAAGTCCAAATCATGAACTCATGACCATGATGCCAATATGAATGCCAAATGGGGAATGGTCTGAAATGTATCGTTCTTTCTTCACCGAGCAAAGGCTGAAATAAAAATTAAATCCCTGGAATAACCCTTCGCATGGAGTAATGGGGATGGGTGATAATCGTACCTCGGCCATGTGAATATGGTAAGTTGTCAACAATACATTGGGGAACACAAGCCGAGTACTGAATTGAATAGACTTATCCGAGACATCTTAGATATCGCAGACAGGCCATTAAGGAAAGATAGTATCGACCTCTATCATTTTCTCATAATATTAATGGTAAGGTACACCGGGTGGCCTACTTAGGGTACAATTTTCACCTTGCTATTCTTGTTTCACGTTAAACCTAACTACCATTGCGTTAACATTTCTGAAGTGGATAGCCTAATTAAATTAATTATCAAGGAAGTATTTAGTGGCACAAATATAACTATAACCTTTCCAAGTTTAGCCTCTACGTGCATTGATTCAATTATGCAAAACAATGACCAATACATGCCTAAAGGTTATCTGGTTAAAGGTATTTTCTAAGTAATGTTTAACCTCTTCTTTTTAGACTCTATAGTGGTATATCAGAATGGGAGTCATAAGGCCCTTACATCTATGACCATCACACTAATATGATAGTGGCTCTAATTAGTTACACCTCCATATCATATAAGTGGGATTTGAACCTAAAACGAAAATGGTGGATAGTACTAAGTTTCGATAAAAACAAGATATTCGTAGTTATATACTTGTACTCGGGTATAACTCAATACTACAATAGGAAGAGGTGATCATTCATTAAAAATAGGATAGGGAAGTAAAAGACAATAGGACTATTGTACAATATGGCTAATGAATGACTGAAAGTTTTTGGGACACAAGAGCACCTCAAAGTACCCAATTAATTTTTTATTTTTTTATGTAAAATTTGGGTTCATTACATACTAGTTCCAAGTGCAAGGAACATACTAATTCTCAAAGCAAGGAGACATGTGAAGGAAAAGGACACTTGAGGAAAATTCCTCCATGGTTCAAGGTGTCATGTCACAGAGGCAACAAGTGCTACAAGGCTTGCCTATAAGGCATTCTTCAAAGGTTCAGTTGGGAGAAACATGGAGCCAACATTAGGCCAAAGACGTAGAGATGCAAATGTGATTAGGAAAGACACAATGAGACCCCTTCCATGTAATTTTTACGATCCCAGAGAAGGTAAGCTCGATAGTTTTTTCATGTTTAGAGATTCTGAAAAAACATAAAAGAGACTCCAGGGAGTACCTTTTTCAGAGATAGTATAGTCGGTTCAAAAAATGATTAAACTTGAATCGAAAAGACGTCTATTCAAAACCATTTTAACAAGTGTGAAAAAGACAAGATCACTAGGAAATGTTTTCAATTTTAATGAGTCTGAAAAGGGATTAACTATGGACTCATACGATTTTTCTTATTTTAGTCTCCTTATCCCAAAAAAGTATAAAAGTAACTCGGGGCGAGAAGGATCTCCCGAGGCATACATTTTTCCGCTATAATCTATAGGCTGGAAAAATGGGTAAACTCATTCCAATAGATGTTCTTCTGGACCAATTTAATTAGTGTGAAGGAATAAGGTCACTCGGTGATATTTTCAATTTTAGGGAGTCTGAAAAGAGATTAACTATGGACTCCGGGGGGGTTCATTTTTTGTAAGTAATATCCAAGGCCTGAAAAAGGTGATAAACCAAAACCAAGGAGAATGTTCCTTTTTGAAATATTTAGTCCCTAAGGCCTAAAAAAGGGTTAAACTTACGCCTGAGAATACACTTCTAGTGAACCGAAGTTCCTAGAGCATACCTTTATTCATGAAATTAATCGTTAGGACTGAAAAAGGGGTAAACTACTGCCAGACATATGTGCCTTCAAATTGAGTTTGGCGAACATGAAGGGAAACAAGATCACTTGGAAATATTTTCATGTTTAGATATTTTGAAAAGGGATTAAAGAAGACTTCAGGGGGTTACGTCTCATGCATAATAATAATTCAAGTAGAGCCCACTATTGGGCTCAGACCAAGAGTCTCTTCGATATTCAACTTGGAAATTCTCCCAAAAGAGAAGAAAACAAAAACCTTAGGGTAAGTCTTCCCACAATATAGAAATAGTAGTCATGGATTCAAGGATAGCCCCATCTAGAGGAAATTCAAAATCCGAGAAATCATGCAAACGAGGAGGGTCAACAGTCCCAAAGGGAAAATTAAAATAACCATATTCCATATGATGATGAAGGTTCTAGCCAAGATGACAGAGTCTATCAGCGAAGAATGACAAGCACGAGGACTTGAGGGTCTACAAATAGTGATATTGGATGCAATAGGAGACTCAAGATCACTTGGACCAAGAGGGGGAAGCAAGGGATCCCATTTCCCCATTGGATAAACCAATGGATCAATTGATGATACCAAGTCTCGAGAAGGGAAACCTGATTGCACAGGTTCCTTCTTAGAATCAATTGAACACTAAGGATAAGATGCCACATAATTAACCCGTGGTGGGGTAGAGTCTATGCGAACACTAGGAACATATAAAGGGGAATCCTGAACTAATGTCGAATTAGGATGGTGAATACCATATGCCAGCTGGTTGATAATGACAATGCTTCCATTGTGAGGGAAAAGAATCACCCGAAAGAGTGTAGACACGACAACATTAATAGCATATACAAAATCACACCCGATAAGCATATTTAAATCTAACAAGCCTTGCACCACTATAAAATCGACAAGGAAAGTCTTCCCACCTAATGATATATGAAACTATGGAGGAATCCCTGAATATTCACTAGGACGCCTATCAAAATCCAATAGCCCATGTGAAGCAGATTCAAGCTCAGGAGAACCCAAAGCTTGCCAAGCCAAGGAGGATAAAATACTTGTAGAGTCTCCTTCATCCAAAATACATCGGTAAATGTTGTTTGAATTAAATTCAACCCTTTTTTGAAAGGGTGTAGAAGAAGGAAGATGAGGCTCAACAAGGTCATTCCAATCAAAAGAAACCATCCTAGGGCTTGGAGGGGCTGTGCTCGAAGTGAGCGGAATGCCCCCTTGTTATGAAAGTAATAAATTGGAAATTGTAAAAACATATTTGGTAGACACATCACTCTCCAAGAAAAGATTGGGATCAGCTAAATATTTCATCGGCATGACCAATTTGGTAGACTCGACATTCTCTAAGAGAAGAGTGGTATTAATCGAAGATTGCATCAACACTACCACTTACTCAACCACTGGATGAACATGCTATAATATAACACGGTCTAAAGTCACATCACACCCCAAAAGAGAAGTGGGATCAGCCAAATATTTTATTAGCATGATCACTTCATCAACCAGAGGTTGAATAGACTATGAGGGAATCTCAGAAGACTCATAATCAAAAGATCTTGGATACAGGGACCAAAATATTCATACCTATGGAAGGAAATGGAATAAATGAGTAACTTGATATCCATTGCAAATATTACAAGGGAACTTAGGCTTACATCCTATCCATCTAGGTTTCTAAACCGAATTAATGCCCCCAACATGAGTGGCAGTGGTTGGTAGCGTGTCCCCAACATGACTAGTAGAGGTTTTTGACATATTACTAACATGACTTGTAGAGGTTGGTTATTTGTGATAACATGAATCACATAGGCTACAGAACTATCTCCAGTAAAACTATTAGTGACTAGACATTTCCCCCAACATGACTTGCAGAGGTTGGGTGCTTTCCCCCAGAATGACTTGCAAAGGTTGGGTGCTACTTCAACGTGACTTGCATAGGTAGAGGAACTATCTCCAACATGAATTGAAGAGGTTGGTGATTGAAATCCAGTATGACTTGTAGGGACTACATTCATGCCCCCAACATGAAATGCAGATGCTAGGTGATGGTGTTCAACGTGACTGGTAGAGGTTGAGGAACTATCTCCAACATGATTTGCAGAGGTTGAGGAACTATCTCCAACATGATTTGTAGAGGTTGGTTATAGAAATCCAGTATGACATGGAGCCACTAGGTTCATTCCCTGAGCATGACCTAAAGAGGTTGGGTGTTGATATTCAACATGACCTACAGAGGTTGATGACCTATCTCCAACATGACTCACAAAGGTTGGTGATTTCTTCTTCCTATTCTTCTTCTCTCTATTTTGTTTAGACTTTTGATTACTAGTATCTATACTTTCACCAGAGAAGGTAGAAGCAAGAGGAGAAGAATTCATTGAAGAAGGAACATCAACATGATTCCCATAACATAAATTTATTAACTAAGAAGCATCAAGAGAATTCAAAACGTTTGGAATGGTACCCAACCAAACCGGTAGTCCCACTTTCGATCCAGGAATGTACAAAGTGGCAATCAAAGGGGCATCAAAGTTTCCGAAAAAAGGAAAAGCACAAGAATCCCCTTTTGAAGGGTTTCCTTGGTTGGTATCATTGGGAAATTTATCCACTAAGATCTTATGCAGAGGTTATCCCCTTGTGATATCTCTCAAGTCCATAAAATTCTGACACACTGACTCCAACGAATTAGTGTTATAAAAAACAACGCATATAAAGAGGCGGCTCCATGTTTCTAATCAGAAGACCAAAAATTCCTCATGACCGATGGAGTGGGAGGTCTACCACCTTAGGTCAGAGACCCAATGTAATGACTAACTAACTCACTATGGAAAACTAGGGAGCACATAAAACACACTAAAAGTTTCCTAAAGATAAACCAAGCAATCGACTAACTAGTGGGAAGGACAGCTACGCCAATCGACACTAGAGAAACTAACCGGTGTAAGTGAAAATCGAAGATGGAAGCACCCTTTGGGTATACTCTATGAAGCGTGGTCCAAAGTACAACCTAGGTACCATGATATACCCTGCAATCACTTGTGTAAGTCCCTAAAATATGGGAAACTAGGTTTCCAGCTCACAGTCAGTTACCAGGCGGGTACAGTCGACAGTCGGGCAAATCATAATGAGAAGGATAACAATTTTGAATCCGTTCAAGGGTATCAAAAGAAAATGGTCTGGAAGACAACAAAGGATATCGAACAGATTCGAGGTCCACGAAGCTCCATAGGAAAATGCAGTCGGTATTGTTACTGAGAAAGAGCCTCAATATAAAATCGCCACTATGTTTCGTCTAGCAATGGAGGGGTTATATCCACTGCCTTTCTTCATGTAACCTCATGTTTATCCCCTATGTTAGAGGGGATTCTCGGCTAACTCTTATGACATTTGACTTAAGAACTCCCTAACTGAGACTCTAATGTTTGATTTAACGGCCTTGAAGAGTTTCCTCTCTAGACCTAATTGAAGGCCCTAAAACCCTAAACTAGTTGGTGGACCCTACAAACAAAAAATTCTATTGTATTTTAGATTAAGAATTATTTTTAAAGGCTTGATTTAATCACAAGGTATGGTAGTGAAACTAATGGTGTTATAAAGAGACGAAAAGGAGGAGAAAATAAAAGTACTTGAAAGAAAAATTACTTTGAATTTAAAAGAAAAGCTTGTAACTAACTCTTTGTAAACTCATTTTTTCTTAACTAACATTTCAAGATATTGTAAATAAAACCTAAAATTTTCCTTCTCTTGAATACAAGATACTTGTGTTTCAAGAAATCAAGAAGAACATGACAATAAAGGCTCTTTTCCCTTTTTTGCAAATAACAGCTTTAGCTACTTTTCCAAATTGAAATGCAAGAAAATGAAATTCCTTTTTTTTTAACCGCTTTAAAGAGAAAAACTGAATAAAATCTAAAGAAAGTAAAAAGGATAAAAATAAAATTGAAACAAGCCTACAAAATACCTTCAGCCGATTGCGGATCGCAGGGATTCAATCAAGAAACCAAAAAGGCATATCTTAAAACTCAACAACTTGCTTAAAACCTATTTAGGGTAAACACAATAAGACTAAAGAAACAAGAAAATTGAAACCTATACCCAAGATATGGCCTTAAACAAAGACTCTAGATTGATCCAAGAAAGACCTCACAAGTGTGAAATTCAATCAGGAAAGAAAAAAAATCCATCTTTTTCAAAAAACTCTCATGAAATAGAGATGTGGGTTTTTGCATCAGCATCCTGCGTATGTACATGGGTTGTTTACTGTACAGAGCGCATGTGTACGTGGGATAACCCAAGATAGGGCGCATACACCTCTGTATCTCTTAAAAAATTAAAATACCATGCAATCTTACAGGGCAGGGAAAATTGGTATGCACCCTAGAGGTGACCAAAATCCCTCGACAGACTCAGCAAACTTGAAAGAAACTTGAAAGGAAAACAAACCAATCAAACAACCCAAAATCCCCTAAAACAACCTAGAGGCATTCCACAATATGGTCGCCAGTTCTTCTAATGGGAAAAACCCCCTTTCAACTACACTAGGGTTTCAGATGTAGACAGAGAGAAGGACTGTTTAAAATTTAATCTATTTTACTCTACCCCAAACATACCAAAACTAATGTAAATAAATAATATAAGAGAAGAGATCGGGTAACTATACCTTTGATTCCACGTCTGGTGATGATCCCCTCAAGCTTGGTAGTTCCAATGACTGGACATCTCCTCCCAAGGATGACCTGCATCCAAAGATTAGAAAAGAAGGAATGAAAGCATACTATTATATTCATGATTTAGGGTTAGATATTAAATGCTAAGTATAAATCAATGAAAATAATCAAAACATCATCATTTGGGACAGGAAAATGTGATTATTTTATTCATCATACAAATATTAGAACTTACAATCTATGTTGGCCACCATTCTGCAAACTTGGTTTGGGATCCTCTTTACCATTCTCCAAGTGCAACTTGAATTGACTTCTCTCTCAAACTTTTGATCACCTCAATGGAAGGGAATTGGTTGAATGGAGGAAGAAGGGGATGATGAGGGAATGTTGAGGCAATATCTCACAAAAGGCATCAAAATATTGGGTAAGGAGGGGAAGTGAAATTGGGGAGAGTTTCATTGTTCTTATGTTTGGATGTGAAATGAGACCCGAACACCTCCTTTTATATGATAAAAATATGGTTATTCATTTGGGTGACGGGATATAGCAGGTGGATTATTTGGGAAACTTCCAATAGCCTGTGAATTTCAATGAATTCCTTGCAATTTTTTAATTTTTTCAACTTTTGCAAGCCTACGTAGATTGTAATGGTGCAGCAAGTGTATGTACGCGAGATGTAATTGTGCAACAAGCATATGTACATAGGTTGTAATGGTGAAAAGCATGTACATCTTCTAAAAAATGGTTTTTTAAGAAGATCTTCTCAGCAGTGCTTTGGAAAAATATGCAAGTAATAGGGCCAAGGCCATGTATGCATGAGTAGGGAATTTTAGGGCTATAACAAGTGGAGAGTCGATCACTCAATATGGAAAGAAGAATAAGGACATGAGAAAATTTAACTTCTTTTAATTTCACAAGTTTTGACATAATGCAAGGAAATGTCCAAGCAGGAAGAAGGGGGGAAACAAAATGCATTTACATGTAGCTACATTGACAAATACTCAATTGGATGAGTTTTGCAAGATGTTTGAATAGACAAAGTTCTTACTTATTTCCCATACTTCCTTGGGAAGTATATCAGATAGTGCATGGTTTATAGATAATGAAGTTGCATGTCATATAACAGGAGCACGAGAGGTGTTTGAGAGATTCATAGAGTCCGACTCAGAGATGCATGTGGAATTTGGTATGGGCACCAAGCAAGCATTGAATGGATTTTGAATAGCGCCAGTTTCGATGGATTCAAGAGGCACATTAAGGGTGTAGGATGTTTTATGGGTGTTATAACTCAAGAGGAGTGTGATATCAATCTCAATGATTGAGAAGAAGGTACTTGAAGTTGTGTTCTAGGAAGGAAATGTGCTTATCATTCCCATAAGACCTAGCTCAGACAAAGAAATTTTCTTTGGAGTTAGAGAGAGCAATTTGTATAGGATAAAGGGCCATCCTATGAGATAAATTTTTAGCAGCATAGTGACAAATAATAGGGAGCATGTAGCTCTGAAGGTTGAGAAACTTAGAGGGATTCATCCTTCAGGGTTAGGTGGGAAGGAGGATCATTCCAATTCAGTCAAGAAGAACTCATGGTATGAGATGGCCATGCAGGATGCCCAGGAGTAGGAGACTTATAGGATCATGTTCAGAGGTAGTGAGTCTTCAGAGACAGGTCATACCATCATGGTAGGCATAACTTCTATGTAATAGGGAGAAACAAATTAGGTGTATTGGAGAGTAAGCATGGTAGCATATTAGGTAGCGAAGATAGAGCCAACTTCAAGTGGGAGAAGTACCTTCCTCACTAAGAGGGAGTGTTGATGTTTTTGGTAGCATCAGACATGTACTTCCACATAGGCATGTGTTTTGCATGTGGAAGTTGTTGAAAATATTCCACTCTTGAGTTTATTTATTTATTTTTAATATTGGGGGAATCAGAAACTAGCGGTTCTCGTACTCACGTGACACGGGGTCGATACCCGTCTGCTACCACTATAACCCCAGGTGCGCCACATAGCGGGATTTACTTTAGTTAAAATGAATTAATTAAATTAAAATTTTATTTATTAGTTGATTGAGTTTTTTAAGGATACACTTATATTGCAACATGTAATCTAAATCTTAATTGAGTGTGATATGTAATATCAATCGTAGATCACTTTGGAGATTAGAAATAGATTATAACTCATGATTATAAAATCAAGGCTGGGGTAAAGGAGAGATTAATTTTGAATAGAGGTTGAGGTCGAGATATTTGGTGAGTGACCAAGGTTGAGGATAACAAGGAAGTACCTTTTCTAGTCTAAGGAGTGTAGGAACAAAGAAGGAATTGTTCTTACACCGGAGAGAGGAGATCTCACTAGTTGGGTGAAGAGAGTTCATCCAAGTATTGATCAGAGGGTTGGATCACAAAGGATAGTGATTCAAGATATTGATAGGTGGAGAAGGAATTTCATCTATATTTCATACAAGTCAAGAAGGAGAGAGAGAAGAAGAAGCCACAAGTGGGTTTAATAGGACAAAATCCACAGGGAAGAGCAGAGTCGTATGAAACTTGTCATACAACATTTTCGTGCATATCCATGGGTAATATTTTATATAAACATGGATATCCATAGGTCATGGAAGGGAAAGTAACATATGTTTGTGGGTCATAGAAGGGAAATTCATGAGTTTCTCAGGAAACGTGCCAGAATAGATCGTACAATAGCACATGTGTTTCCAGGTTTGTCTGTAGTGTGTAATTCTCTTAGTGGGACCTTTTACTTGTTACAAGAGCTCTTATTTTACCTTAATAAAAGCATCATTGGACTCTTTTTCCCTCTAAGGTTTTTCTATGGATTTACCCAAAAATATTGGTTTTCATGTGTGCTTGATTTGGGTTCCTTGTTTATGCTTTTGTTGCAAGTTTAGTTGATTACTCAATTTTGATTTTAGTAGATAATGTGATTTTATTTGAGCTATATTTTGGGTGTTGAGTAGAGTGGTAAAATATCAACATGGTATTAGTGCATACCAAGGGTTGAGTTCGCTCAGGAATACATTATTTTTTATTGTTTTCAACAAGGAGTCATCCTTGAATGCTTCCATTGTTGTGTGTGACCAGAAGGTCAATTTTTTGATTCGATAAAATAATTACGAAAATTCCAAACCTACGCCTATTGTGCAAGGGCCAACATCTTCTTCCCATCCCAATGGTCATATTGAGATTTAGAATCCATCATTTGAGACATTTCTTCATCCCCCAAAGGGTGTTCTTCAATACACGAAACATAACCCACATACATGGCCTCCCCACAACTATAGTATCATGGAAGACTTGGCCCATGTGCCATGTGCCATGTCTGCACTCAAATTCCTCCAAAGCTACGCAACATAACATAAAGCCTTGTTTTATGTAAATTTTGGAGTTGATCCCTCATAGTTGAGCTTGATAAAATTTGATTATGATTAGGTTAATCATAGGATATCCCATCATATCACTTTCTAGATCAAAGTGAGAATGATGGGGAAAAATATCTTTCAGATTGTAATCAATGAAGGAGCCTTGACTTGCATTATGTCTGTGTCATGTTGGAATTCCCTCAACTCTCCAAAGCTCGACACCTCCACCACATTACTAAAATCATTTCATGGAAATATGTTCCATCCCCACAATATTATCACTACCTTACCCATCAAATTAGGTGGTAAGACTGTCTTTGTTGTTGTGGAGGTCATTGACGCACCTCCTGAGTACAAGAAAGATAGTGACAATTCCCTCATCAAGGAAAGATAGTAAAAATTGATAAACTTGTGTTTTTACCCTAGACCTTGGATCCAATGCGGGGTCTAATATACCCTTTGTTGGTGATACCGAGTAGTCTTACTTGAGTGTTGGTGTGTGGATGTTAAAAGACTCTTTTCTCATGGGTACATTCCATCTTCCCCCACCAAATCCTGCTACAAACATTGCTCCATTCAATATGATTTATTTGTTTACTAATGGATCCCTCGGGTCTTCTGATCCTTGTGTGGTACCTCCTCTTGAGGATATTGAATCTTACAGAGCTCACATGTTTATCACCAAGATTTATTTTGTGAATCCGAAAATCCCATCAACATCGACTATTATTGGTCAACACCTCCATTATCATATGGAGTGTGATAAACCTACTCCATCCATATAGGTTGTTGACTCTCTAATTTCACTTGATATCCTAGATATTGAGTTTCCTTTAGATAAGGCCATCTTGAATGTCATGGATTCCCTATATAATCCCAAGGATGAGGTGACTCATCAATAATATTGTATTTATTGATAACCAATGAGATTTATCATCATGAGTATTGATATGGTACTGGGGGAATTTGTTGGGGCATCCAGTAGGCCTCCTAGTCTTGACCCTTTCCCTCCTCGGTTATCTTTTCCCAAACTTTCCACTCGATCTGATGCTCTGTAGGAGGAAAGAGGGCGGGAAGTGCTACAACACATGATTCAAAGGTCTCTTGAAGAGTTCCATATATTTGAGGAAGTATAGTGAGTGATAGAGTGGTCACTAAAGGAAGCTTGAGCCTGTGGAGAATTACAACATGCCACACATAGGTATTTAGAGGCAGCTCGTGTGTGTAAAGAAATACAATGCACAACGCAAAGGTCATTGGAAGAATATCAAAGACAAGAAGAATTGCAGTCATCCAACAAAAGGGAAATAGAGTAACATGTGCATGAAAAACTAAAGTGCATGGTGTGAGAAGAAGCACTATGCAACATGGATCATGAAGTAGACACTAAATACCAAGTAAATAACTTCTTGTGATGTTGTTTAAAATTGTGAAGTGATCTGAATGATGCAAAAAAAATTTATGCAAATGTTAGAAAATTTCATGGATGAAGAGATGATATATAGAGTTATATCATCCCCCCTACCCAAAAAGGATGTGTGCTAGGTCAGTAAGAAGAATCACACAAGAAGAGAGTTTAAGATCATGGCTAAACTCGAAAGTTATGTGACAAACAATGTCAGGATGGATCTAGGATCTCACATGAACATCCTACTGAAGAATTAATTGGGTGATATACATGGATATCGGTGTCCAACCACTTATTTCAACTGGATCATCTTGGAAATTTTCTAGTTTGGCATTTGTTTTCCTAGTTTTTGGGTCTTGAACTTCCGGGGTTGTTTTGCGGCCCTAAACAATGTTTTTAGGGCTCTCCACAGTCAAACTGTAGATAAAAGTTAGTGTTTGACGGAATAATGTGTAGTCCTTAGATAGAACTTTCTAATGGTCTATTGTGTGCTTAAAACATATATCATATGCAAAAGTTACTACCCCATGAATTTGATGTACCAACTTACCCCAATGGGGCCCACATGAATTTTGGCGCTTCATCTCCTAGGGTTAGGTTTTTGGATGTCTACAGTTTTGGAATTCATTTTTATTGTAAAAAAATCTTTCAGAGCCTCATTGTACTCATATTCTTTCGAATGAGCGCATCTGTCACATCTCTTCTCAGAGATAAGCCGCCAACATTCTAGCAAGATTTTGTTTTCAGTCTACATTTTATAGTTTCAACATATTTATTTATTGAATAGAATCCAATTTTAATGTATCTATGTTATTTTTCATTGTGTCCTTGTGGTAATAATAATAATAATCTATGTTCATTTCGTTTTACTCATAAAATCCAGATCAGTGGTATCAGAGTGGTCTAACCCTTGTCATTCTTAGTGTACGTCCCCAATGAGGTCAGGGTACAAAGAGTTGGGTCTTGAGCTTGTTTCTATTGAGCACAAGATCTCTCTCATGCCCAAGAGACCTTCCATGGAGTGAGAAAATAAAGATGACGGGATAGGATATCCTTTAAAACTGTTTCTTGAGGAAGCCCTCGAGCAATAGAGGAACGAGATGACATATAATTTTGTGCAAATCCTTCAATGGATACCAATAGGAGACACATCTTCCTCGAGTGGAGGTGTTTCCCCATTAAAGATACATATCAACCTTGATATTCCTATATTTGAAGTTCAAATAGACATAGATGTTGTAGACAAATTGTTGAATTTTCTAGAAGAGTATTTTTTTGTCCATAACTTTTCAAATAGAGAAAATATTACTTTTGTGCTCCTCAAAAAAAAACCCCATGTTAAATATTGGTGGGAGACTTTCTGTGAGAAAAATGCAACAAAGGAACCCTCATTATTTACAATCACACTCACCTGGGATTCCTTCAAGGATTCTATTAAGGAATAATACTACCTAGTTGGAAGTTATGACGACCTGTATACAAAATGGAGAACACTGCGGTAGGAAAGGGACCAAGCAGTGCCAGAGTTCACAAATATCTCCCATACCTTATGCACCAAGTTGGGTATCAAATATTCTGAGCAACATATGGTTCTCAATTAATGCGGTGGTATGCATAGATACATTTAGGAAGAAATGGAGTTTTTGGACATCTCATCCTAGGGCATAACCTATCGATATGTCATCAAAATAGAGTAGAAGATTGAACAAAATACATGGAAGTTTAGGTCTGGGAATCCCTCACACCAAAAGTAGGCCAAGGGAAGCCCTAAACCATAGAACAAAGGGAAGAGAAAATATGGATAGCCTTAAGACAACTAGTCTAAGCCATAAAAAAATAAGGACAATGGAAATATGAAGAAAGATATCAGAAAGTGGTGTGACTTCCATAAGATCCCCTGGGATAACATTGTTGGTTTCTGCCCAAAGAAGTCCTTGGTAGATGAGGTTAAAGCCTATGAATCAAATGTGAGTTCTGACTCTAATTCATAACCACAAAAGAAGAGATGTATCATTGAAGTGGAACCCAATGCCACCATTTCTACCACCAAGATCCATCTTGGTGAACCTGATGAGTCAGAGGAAGGCGAGCCCCTCTTTCATTCACAGATGTAGGTGGATGGCACTATGTTTCACTTAATCGTTGATAGCGATATCCAGAAGAACCTCATCTTATAGGAGGTCGTCAAGCGATTGGACCTGCCAAAAACGTTGCACCTACATCCTTAAACCATCAGATGGCTCTACCAAGGAAGCAATCTTCATGTCACATGTCCTACAACATCAAGCCCTTCAAAGATGAGGTATTGTGTGATGTTTCACCCCTTGAAGTTTGTGATGTTATTTTGGGCCAACCTTATTTATGGAAACTTCATGTTTTATATGAGTCTAGGCCTCATAGTTTTATTATTACTTTGAACAAGAGATTGTATAGGATACCCAAGGTAGTCCCACCTAGTGTCATTTTCGTGATATCTTCCAAGCAATGAGGGAAGGTAATCTCTCAGACTAGGAAGTTTGACTTCTTTGTGATTCTCTCTAAGAGTGAGAAATATGGAAGCCACATCCATGGCCTCCGCTACTGACCTCTCCATGCAGCAGAAGAAAGTGGATAAGGTCATCGAAGAATACAAAGACATCTTCTCCTCGCCTATTGGGGTACCTCTGCACTGTCAGGTTTGAATTTGGTCTGGTTTCCCATTCATCTTTAGTTGAAAAATCGATATAGAATATACCCTATAGGTTGACTATAACAAGTAGAAGTCAACATAGAGGGGGTGAAGATGAAATTAGATTTTGAAGTGATAGAGATTATGGATGAATCAAATCCTTACCCTACCTTACATGGAATTGATTGGGCCTTTGAAAACATTGTTGTGTTGAATATAAAGAAGAGACATATTTCATTTGAGATAGACACCCTGTTGCGACCTAATTTTCCACCTGTACCCCTCCTGCCTCTTTTCCCTATGCCTTCATCATTATTGTTTCTCTTCTAGTTGATTGAGTCAATTTCCATCTCTAAATGACTTGGTTTTTTATCATTATCTTTCTTGATTGATTCTTTGCGTAAAATGTTTTTGTTTTCTTGAAGGATCATTGCATGTCGTGATTTGGTTAGAAAACACTTGTCATCATGTTTACCATTTATTAAGTGCACATAATTTCAAACAAGTCTTTTGTGTGCACAGGGAATGCCTATGAACAAAACACAGTAATTCAGAACAATATTTTTCGGGCCTGGATTGTGACAATAGATAGGTTAAAAGTTCAACTGTGGAGCTCCAACAAACTATCAGATCAATGACTCTCACTTATTCAGTATTCCATAACTTGCATGAGGTTTAATCATAGAGTCACATAAGGAACACCATGACTTTGGCGTTGAAATGTTAGAGTTTACCTTTTTCAAAAATTATCGAATGTCGAAACCGTCACATCGCTTCAACGATCAACCATTTTGGAGGTGTCCACACTTAACATTCAAAAACTCTCTAACGCCAAAATGCCAGAGCCACGTGGAATCCATATAGCACTGACACATGGATTTCATTAGAGGAGACACGTGCCATTCATTCCAAACACTTTTGGTCACACCATCTTCCCATTTCTGGGTGACATGTGTCACTCTCCTCATGCAGACACGTCAACAATCATGATGTCAGGTACATGTTATAACTAAAGAGACAAAGTGTCGATCAGTCGAAGATTCAAAGTGTCGATGAATGATAGTGACATCATGAACATGCCATATCAAAATTGCCAAAGAGCCAATCAACCAAAGATCCGAAGTGTTGAAGAGATGGGGACATGTAGCTCTCATATATGCTAACACGTAGTATTCATTCATGGGGACATGTGGCATCCATCAGTCATGAAACATGGAACTCATTTCGATAATTTTTAGCATGTCATTTGCAACATTCCAAGTGACAGATGTCATTATTCTTTGTGTGACACATCAACAATTCAAATCAGGTTGTCATGTCAGATCCGAGAGATTTCTATCAAGAGTAGAAGTAATCTAGCGAAGTCCTAAACGCCAAACTCCCGAAGTATTTAATGGTAAATATTTTTTAATCCTGGATCAATTAGCACTAATAAATAATTATTGGTACGAGATATTGTCACTTCGAGATATTCCAACCTAGAGAAAATGCAAATCGCTGAAGTGTCAAAGCGTCGAAGAGAAAGATACATGCGACACTCTTCTATCATGACACATTGAAGCCATCAATTGAGACATGTGGCATCCATCAGTTGCGACATGTGGCACTTATTTTTAAGCACATTTAGGGATGACATTTTCACTATTTCAAGTGACACGTGTCACACTCCTTTTCATGACATGTCAACGATGTGATGTCAGGCTGCCACGTCAGATGCGGGGAAATTTTCCTCTGGGAGATTTTGATCGAGAGTTAACATAGTTTCCAAAAAAGATGGAGCCCAAAATCCCAAACGCCAAATGATTAAAGGATAATCCTTGGTTAATTAAGATAAACATGATTAGCACTCTAAGGTATTTCAAATCAAATCAAGAACAGTTCTCTAAACCCCCGAAGTGTCGAAGCCCCAAACAACAGAAGTGGGTCCCACACTACCATGTCACTCCGGGAAATTCCAAAATGTAATACCCCAAGGACGTGCCCCAATTGTATTATGAATTGTAATTATGTTTTATAGGCTGGTGAGCCAAGTTTATATAAGTTAGTGGGCTTATGTGTTATTAGGCCGGAGAGCCTAAGTGTTAAGGCCGAGAGCCTTCTTTTGTGTCTGTAATCATACAAAACATTAATAAAAAATATAAACACCGTTGCGTGCAGACCGATCACGATGAATGAGTGATGGGAGACTAAGATTCCACAGAATGGGTAAGGGATTGGGGGCTGGAAGGTGGGAAAGAGAGGATAAGTGTTGAGCATAGGGGCTTAATTCCTTGGGAATAATATTTTAATATTATTCCAAAATCCATGTGAAATATATATGTTTTTATCCTAAGTCCTAGGAGAGGCAACACATGCAGCTCCAAGTGTGCAAAAGGGAATGCATGCAGCTCTAGGAAGACAAGTGTCAACTTGGGCACATGCAGTTAAAAGCTAAAGCATCAGCTAAGTTTAGGGTTCCTCCTCCATTCTGGCATCCATTAGTTTGAACCGTGTGGCTATGTGTCTGATCTCTGTGTTGATTCCTAGTCACGCAGCTTTGAAACCAGTGTTACCTTAATTGTGTTGTGTCTTACTGGCCTATTGTCGTATTCTTCCGTCAAAACCACTTGATTCTATGTTTGACCTCTACGTTTGAGCCCTGTCACAAACTGATGGATTGAACCATGTCACAAACCCATGGACTGATTTGTGTCACTTGTGCATCTTGTGAGCCCAGCCTATCTGCTCTTGTAGAGTCGAGTTGGTACCCAAACTATCTTGGGTTGCTATCTTCTATGTTTCCTGAGTGGAATTGACTAGTAGTTGTCACTGTTATCCTAAACTTGCGGGAATTAGGTTGGAAGTTGGTTGAAGAACTGGGTTGTCGGGCCCATGGTAGATGAGGTAGGTTTTCAGGCTTATGAGTAGCTCTCTCCAGGTGAGAGACTCTGTTGGGAAGTGGTTTTCTCCTAGAGAGAGTCCAGCACCAGCTACGGAGCTCTGAAAATTCTTGATCCAGCCTGTTGTCGAGACCCAGAGAGGGAGGTGAAGCACCGATGGAATGTGCTTGTGAAGGTGTATACTACCGAGTGGAACAGGCATGCGGGGAATGAGAGTCTGTGAGTAGTGGGTGTAAGAAGGCTCCTGGAGAGAATCCGTCCAGTTGCTCTATGCAGTTTTCCCTGTAACCTTAGCCTAGACTAGGATTCCTTGCCTTGGGTGGATCTTAGTCCTATCTCAGGGGTGACCCACTATTGAGCATGATGAGCAGTGTGGTGTAAGGCTGGTAGGTTTGTGGAAGGCCTGCACGTGGTTGGTGGAATTACCACGGTTTCAAAGATAAGTATTAGCTTATGCTTAATATTATGTTTTGCATGCCTGTGATGCTTATATGTATCATGTATTATGTTGTGCATATGAATTATTGTTAATGCCAGGGATTATTTATGTTATCATTAATCTTGTGCTTACTCTGAGTTAAATGTGTTTAATTGGACTTAAATGCATGTTATTAATTAAGAAATATATGAGAATGATGTTGTTCCACACAGTAGCGTTTGCCCAGCCAGCGGTCGGGGGATGTTACAGTTTGGTAACAGAACCTAGTTTCAACGCTGATCCTAGATGGGCTGGATAAATGGTCATTGGACCGAGGTTTTGAGAAGGAAATTGTGTCTAGAGGACTAATTTTATACCTCAGAATGTTTCTGAGTGTCAACAGGCTACTTGACCATGTTACAAAGCTCAAGAGGTGTAGTAGTATTATAAAACTATAGTAAGTGTGGTATATGGCCATAGGGAGAGAGAGAACTCCACACCAGTGGTGTGGGATCATTTCATGAATTAAGGGAGGGTGAACTTGGAGTGCAGAACAAATTCTTGGTCACTCCAAGTCCCGAATCGCGAAAGAGATTAACAAGGGTAGAATTAGATGGTGGAGTGCTTCCAGGAAGAAGTGTAATGATCCCAAGCCAAATTCTTTCTTGGAATCACTAACTACTACTGATTTATTGAGTTATTAAGTGCATACAAGATTCATCAACACATGGAGATCACAATATATTCAAGATGTAGAAGCATAAACAAAGATCTAACCTTTTATTATGAGCAATGTAAGATCAATACAATAGATGGCCGATCTGGCATAAACCTCAAATGGTCGTACAAGCAATAGATATGAGCTGCTACAAAATGCTCCCGCCAATACAAAATAATGCCTCCAAAGGCTCAATAAGAAATGAAGATCAATACAAGCAGATATGAATGCCAAACTCTCCAGCTGAAGAATGTCACACTCCAATAGAAGGCTGAAACCCTCAATAACTCGGCCCTGCTGCCAAAAGTGTCCAATCACTCTAATAAATATGCCAATTGATAGATCGGGCAACTGCAAGGAAAACCTAGATGTCCAAATTCCCAAATCCACTCTCAAACTCCGTAGATCTGAATTCTCCACTGAATGGTGTGCCCCACTGGATGACTGAAACCCTAGCTGGTTCGACCCTGATGAAGGAGATCTCCAAATGACCTGAAACTCTCCAAGAATATATATCGGGTGATGGTAAGAACAACCCAGGTGCCCGAATCTCCAAGATCCCTCTCAATCGCTGTAGATCTGAAATCTCCACTAAATGGTGCACCCCACTGGATGACTGAAACCCTAGCTGGTTTGACCCTGATGAAGGAGGCCTCCAAATGCTACGAAACTCTCCAATAATATAGATCGGGCTATGAGAACCCCGTGGGAGAAGTTTCAGGCTCAGATCTCAAGCAGATCTCCCTAGATCTGAGCTTCACTGAATCACCGGACGTCCCCTATGGCTCCAAGACGTCCCAATCTGCAGACAGATGTAGAATGATGATAACCCTCTAGAAAGTCCCTCAAACTGATGATCCTGCACCTCCTGAAGCACTAGATGGAGATGGGCCAAGACTAGAATGGTGTGAAGGAGTCTTTCATCCCCGAGACCAAGCTGTGGAACAAGGTGAGTGGATATTTCACCACTGAGTTGCTCACAAGGGTTTGTACAGCAAAACCCCCAAACTGAATGCTCAAGAGCAATAGCAAATGCTAATCCAAAACCAGAATG
>WSFP011444886.1:0-20241 GCA_009831015.1 Picea engelmannii | reverse complement strand
CAAGGACAAGAGTTATAGGGGGCTATGATTCCATGAGAGAGGGGGCTTAAGGGGCTAATTCATTTTATCATATTTTATTTACCCATAATTGTTTTAATGGAGAAAAGTGGTTACATGAGCTTCTTGGTGAAGGCCATGTGGTTCTTGATTTGCAGGTAAATATAGAAACCCATATTGTGGACTATTTTGGGGATTTTTTCTTCTTCATTCACTCTCTTCATTCATTATTCTTTGGTCCACACTCTCCATCCTATCCACTTTTTCACTCATTCATTCTTGTTGTTGGAATGGGAGTCTGGGGGTGAATTATTGAGGAGGAAGCCATTATTTTTTGTTGTAGCAATGACTTATGTGTTTCAGCTATGAATTAATGCCTACATGCCTGAGAGGCATTGGAATGTACTAAATTTATTTTTATTCACGGTTGTGAGTCTTGAGAGTCCTAGCATGGATATTCTCGACCAGATGCACTAGAGCCTTGGAAGGAGGTGAACAACCTAAGGGACTATGTGGCAGATAAGGGGGTCCATTCTCTTGGTTTGTGTAAGCTAACAGATAAGAGAGATGGTGTACTCTAGATTGTTGTGTGTTGAGAAACTTGTGAGAGATTGAGTGATGACTAGTTTGGGAAGTTGGGTGACACCCTCGGAGATTCCTTATGGATTCATAGCCCTGGCTCGAGGGTGACCTAGTATTGAGACTTGGAACAATAATGTCTATGTTTGGGTGGAATGTCCTTGGTTTTCAATGATTTGGTCAACCATTTTGGTAAAGATAAGGGATAAGTGCTCTTTGTCATGTGTTTCTCTATTGTGTATTTGTTTTCATTTTGTATTAATTACTTTCTTTGAGATTTGTATGTTATAACATGCATGCTTTTTGGTTATTGTTATGCATGGCATGTTTAAACATTCGTTATAATGTAGCATGAATCTTTATTATTGCATGTGTTGCTATCATGTTTCTTTCATTCTTCTTCAATAATTAAATGGTATTAGAATTCAAATTTAGTTTCCAATAGAGTATCTTGAGGTAGTGTACCCGACCTAGGAGTGGCTGGGTACATTAAAGATTCGTATTAGAGCTTCAAGTTGAAATTCTATACTGGTATGGTCTGGAACTATTGGACATGGTATTTTCATTAAGAAAGAAAATCTCAAGAGAGAGCATTGGAGAAATCATGCAAAATCCAGAGAACAATGTAGACAAAGATCCTTTGTAAAGGATTGTGGAATCATGACAATTAGATCGAGAGACAAATAAGAAAGAGTCATTAGATATAATTGATAAATTTCACGTATTACTAGAGACATCAGATCAAAATGATAGATCGACGACCATTGATCGAAGCCAAGTAGGAGATAGAAAGTTCTGGGACTCTGAAACTTCACCACTTCATCGATTATTGGAGACAAGGAAAAGGAATGAAATCCCAAGTCGTGAAACCATGAAATCCTACCAACCGTTAGATCGAGGGAAGAAATTAGGAGTGATGCGAGCCATTATATTAGGAGTGGAAGGATAGAGTAAGTTTTGGGACTTTGAAACTTCAACACTTAGGATATCACTAGAGACCAGGCGGAGCCATGAAGTGTCGAAGCTGCAAAGTTTCGAAGCTGCGAAGTGTCGAAGCCACGAACTACAAAGCCAAAGTTGTGAAATCACAAAGTTCATCAGATCTAGAGCAAAGGAATGTGGACTATCCGTTTGGTTGATGACGTGTCTTATGCCATGTGGAAAGGGTGGCATATGGGGACATGTGTCACATGAATTCAGTGCCTTTTGGACCCCAACATGTCCATTTCTAAGTGACACATGGCACACATACCATGGGTCCACGCCACCATAGGTGACATCAACATACCATGTCATCTCCGAGAATTATGGCCTCCGGGGATGTCTAGCTTCTTCTACCAGCAAAAGTGTCGAAGGTCAAAGTAACAAAATCAATCATACCATCGATATAAGAATCCTTCGGGGATTTTCTCAACCATTATATCAAGCAGTGGAAGGATGGTGTAAGAACTTCAACAGGTATACCTCCGGGGGAGTTGAAAAATTGGAGAGTTTAAATATCCTAGAGTCCCGAAGTGTCGAAGTCTTGAAATAAATAAGGATCATCCATATAAAAACTTAATTAAGTCATAGTCATTGGATTACTCTAGTGGAAGGATAATGGAAACATGGGTGTTGTTGGAGGCAGGCCAAAGTGGAAAAACAAGGCATTTTTGGGAAAGAAAGAATGCATGAGGAAAGCGATAGCTGGAAGGAAGAACAACACGCAGGCATGTAGGGGAGACCTAATGATGCTAGGGTTAGGTTTTGGGTAATGTATTGTAATGGTTGAAGATCCATAAATGTATAAATATAGATACTTAGGTATCATAAGGGGTTCGGATATATACCTAGGTATTGTTGGGTTTTTAGGGATCAGAAAGACTAGCCATTGTTATAGTGAGAAGTATTGTAGCGAGCTGATATGTGAGATTTTGTTGTATGATATATTTTGTATAAGATGTTGATCTAGAGAGGATGAAGGGAGGTATGTCTTGAGGGTTGGATTGTAGGCTGAGGGTCCTGGTGTGATCTAGTCCGCCTCATATAGATCTTAACCGACTGTGAAGGATTGTAAAGCGTGCGACACTGTGGATGCGAAAAGACTATAATAAAAGAGATGAGAGACAAATATTTGTGGATGTAGCCTAGGAGGGAATGAACCATGACAACATCTGTGTTGTGTGATGAATGTATGCGTATCTCTATTGTCTTCAGTAGTTATTGTTATGCTTGATGAATGAGTTATTATATTTCTGGGTTATTCGCAAATGACATTGTATTTCATTTACAACTATAATAATGGTTCAATATACAGTTCTCATGTCACACTCAATCCTAGGTTGCAAACACATGAGTCTTACATCCACCCACTAAAGTTATCTCGGGTGAGACTACACAACGCATTCTGTGTGTTGTGTCTCCTGCTGGTTTACTAGGAGGGCCGATAGTTTTAGAGGATTTGTTGGAAACCCGAATAGACATGAACCTTGGGTCAATAAACTCAGACAATGTATAGAAGAAGAAACAACCAACAAATGGTTTCTTTGTCCTTGGTAGGCACAAGAGAGGATTGAGTCGATGAGATAGGTTCAGCAAGAAAAGAGTAGAGAAAATAAGAAATAAATGAACCACTAGAAGGGGATGTTGAGACCCTGGAATCCCACAAAAGTAGAGATCGGAAGTTGGTTAAGAACCAAAGATATAGAGTTTTCACAGAAAGACAATAGAAACCCTAGAGTAACACCCCATAAGTATATTGAGAAATACATTTTTACTGATTTTCATGAAGTCGTTTTCTACGATTTTCCACACTTATTGCAGTAGTGGATACTAAGGTTGAAGGATAACCATGCAACAGAACAGATTCGATAGTTACAGTGGACCCCAGTACATATTGAGAAGTTATAGCAGGTGAAAAAAAAATTCACCCATGCAGTAGATTTTTGTCTTGACAGTATTGTGGCAAGGTTTATAACAGAGTTTGCAGTCGACACAACGAAGTCATACAACACAGTGAAGCAATAATTTCTGCGAGGACCTCAAGGAAGGTACATTCGATTGTTGTATACCTCTATTAACATACTATTATATAACAAGGGTGTACTGACGATGGGGCCAAACAATTAAACTTCCCTACATGCATGGGGGAAAAGGGGAAGCACTGACAGAAAGAGGAAAAATGGAAGGAGGAAATGATAAGGGAAAGAAGGAGGAACCCTTGGACCCGATTATGATGGATAATGACCAGATCAAGAAGATCATGGAGATAGCTGGAAAGATGTGTAGTGGAGTACCCTACCAATACAAGGTGAATACCAAGAAGAGAGCTGTAGTCGTGAGGTAAGGATTGGCGAGTGATGAGGAAGAGGTAGAGGATCTCTAGGCTATGGAGAAGATTGAGGAAATCCTGTGCACAACATATGAGAGGAAGATGAGAGGTCCAAGAGTGGGAAGACAAGGAAGAAATCCTATCCATATTAATGTCAGTGTGGAACCCATAAACCCATGTGAAACTAATACACCAAAGAGAACACCATTGTTTAGACAACCGAAGTTTAGAAGTAGTCAGACAACAAGAATTACATCTACACAAAGAACAACAACTAGAGGAGCCAGTTCAGGAAACACTAGTCAGGTATCTACACCACACGGAGGTAGTAGTTCAACATTTATAATGGTAGGACATGATCCAACCATCAGGTTACCCAAATTTCTAGGAGAAGCAATAGAAGACCCTGAGAAACACTTGTTCATTTGTGAAAATATCTAGGAAGCAAAATAGATCATTGATGAATATACCAAACTCTCACAGCTAGCGATTATGCTAAGATACCATGCACTAGACTGGTACATGAGTTTAGATGCAAACAGTACCCCTGGGATGACAAGGACACTGACAAACATTAAGAAGTTATTGATCAAAGATTTCCAGAAGAGGAGCTCAGAGGATGAATACATGAATGAGATGATAGAAATCCAATAGAAACTAGGAGATTCCGTATGGGATATTGATCAGAGATTCAAGTGAATGAAGGGAAAGTTAAAATATCTCATGACCGATATGCAACATCGACTCCTGTTTATCAACTCATTTCTACCGCATTTAAAATACCCATTGCGAAAATAGAAGTTCTAGACGCAGGCAGAGGCTCTGCAGGAAGCCTTGCAACTAGAATAAAATCAGTATCAATAGATGGACCCATCTATTGAAGAACTGAAGGAGGATCTAAAGAACTTAATGTTTCAGCTGAACCAGAATAAGAACAAGGACAAACGAGAAGTTGTTTGGTGCACTACATGTAGGACGGAAAGACACCACAAGAACGAATTCCCAACATTCATGCAGTATATGGTAGTAGGAATGCCAAATCCATTACCAAGAGGAGGATTGTGGTGAAAAATATGCAAGAAACTGGGTCACGACCCTTATCACTGCACGATGATGCATAAATACCAAAGAGTCCCAAAGAGTTCCTATTGCAACTTTTGCAAGTCAGTAGGCCTTGATGACAAATATTGTATAACTATGGAGTTGATTAGAGAGAGGACATTAGATGCATATAGAGTTCAAGCAACAATGATGACTGGGAAAGCCACACCATAGTTTAATCAAGTTCCATCTCCATACAACACTGCACAACAACAGTATAACACTGCGCAACAACCATATAATACCGTGCAACCATAGTACAACATATCACAGCCTTAGTACAATACCACACAGTATAATCAGACACCTCAGTATAACACGTCGAGAGGATATCGAGTAGGCTACAGAGGGGGAGGACGAGCCAGAGGAGGTTTCAAATGAGGTAGAGGACTAGTGGTATGTCACAATTGTCAACAACCAAGACATTATGCAAGATAATGTTCACTTCCACCAATGACTTGTATGTATTGTCATGCATCGAACCATGATACAGAGGAATGCCTGGCACTACTAGTGAAGATCCAGGAAAAGAGGAACCAAAAAATTCAGAATGTTCATTGTATCTCAGCCAAAGCAAGGGACGAGGGACGAAACATCAACATCGTTACTCATGGAGGAGAGAAAATAGGAAACAACACCGCTCGACAAGAGCCAGCCCAAAACCATTGGGTAAAGAAGAACGTCGAACCATGGAAGTAGTTCAACTCACAAAAGGAGAAGAAGATATTTAAGGAATCCAGACAATAATTTCAAAAGGAAGACATAGCATCGAATTCAACTACACAACAAAACAAGGAAGCACTGGAGTACGATATTCCTCCGCTATTGGATCATACCAATGAAATGCAACCCATGGGACAAGTGCAATCAAAGGATTTTTGCAATCATGTGTAAAAGTATTAAGTGACCCATCATATGTGAAAATATTGCAAAACATACTAGAAAAATGTAGCATCGAGACAAAATAAAAACAAGAACCAAAAATAGTAAGTCACCTACATACAAGGAGAAGAACCAGTAGGGAGTTCATACTGAATGCCAACATCAGAGATTTCAACATGGGAGATATCATACTAGATCTAGGATCTGAAGGTAATGTGTTACCAAAGAAGACATGGAAATGCATGTGAGATCCCACATTAGGATGTTCATCTATTCAATTGAAACTGGAAAACCAACACAGGGTCCTACCAATCGGTAGACTGAAATGAGTGACAGTAGACCTATATGGAGTGCACACTAAAGTAGATTTTGAAGTCATTGAAATAGTGGAAAAAACAACACCTTACCCAGCGTTGCTTGGTATGGATTGGGCATTTCACAACTAGGATATAATCAAATTAAAGACCCAGAAAATGACATTTGAGTCAAGAGAATACAGGGTCATCATGCCATTAGATCCATCGGAAAGGGAGAGGTTTGTAAAGTCCACTTGTCTAGACTTAGAGGAAATCAACCAGTTGTACAAAACAACTGTGCGTGATGAGGATTATGTAAACCCAACTACAGATGGGATACTCAGTTGGCAGAGAATTACTTCATGTGCAATAGATTCAAATACCGGTTTAGAGAACTGGAAACAAAGACTACACGAATTTTCCATGATAAGATGTGCACGAATAGACCGCACAGTAAGATGGGTAGGCACAAAAATTAGAGAACCATCCAACTTTGATGTAATAAATGACTTGGAAAAATTCTTGGCACAGTATGAAGATGAATTCTTAGAGAATCAAAGACTATTAGCACTTGATATGGCACTCAAGGCTATACCTCCAAGATGGTGGGGTGCACACAAAGAGACAATTACAGATTGGTACCAATGTAAGCAGTTACTGTGCATAAGGTTCAGCGCAGAACATAAAAACAACAAGCAGAAAAAGTATGATGGACAAGCAGCACCAATGGAACACTTGGAGAAGTGTAGAACGCTGTGGAAAATTCCACCCCAGAGGAATGGCCTCATCATTTTATACACACCCTAGAGGGCATACTAGCGAATTGGTATACAGACCGAGAACTGCACAAGGGAACTATGACCTAGATGACATTGCAACAGAATTTTACAGTCACTTTCTCATTCGAGCATGAGAACCCCAACATAGATGCAACTCTTAAACATATAAGAGGAGTCATATTCATCAAAGAACCAAAAGTAGAACTTATCATAGAAGAACAACAACAGAACAAACAGACAATGAAGGAATTGTTGTCATGTTACCATGTACAAGAGGAAGTATCGAATGAAGATGGTCCACATGATATTCATATCAAAGAAGTAGAACGAGAAAGAGAAGTGGAGGGACCACCTATAGAATCAAAAGTTATTTCCACGTTGATCAAAGTAAATAAAGTCAATATTGGGAAAATTGAGCAGCCCAAAATGGCCAACATTGGAGACTACTGGGATGAGAAAACAATGGAAAGCATAATAGAGTTATTGCACGAGTACAATGACTTGTTTCCCACAACATTTATAGAGATGAAGGGTATAGCTAGAGAACTAGGAGAAATGAAGATACCACTCAGACTTGAAGTGAGATCAATAAGACAACGACCATATAGATTGAACCCAATATATAAGAAGAAAGTCAAAGTTGAGATCAACAGGATGCTCGAAGCTGGAATCATAGAACCAGTTGAAGAATCATAATGGATAAGCCTGATGGTAGTGCAGGACAAGAAACAAGGAGGGATAAGGATATGTGTTGACTTGAGGAAGTTGAACGATGCATGCCAACATGACCCATTCCCTACACCTTTCACTGATGAAGTGTTAGAGAAAGTTGGTGGACATGAAGCTTACTCATTCACTGATGGATTCTCAGGCTACCATCATATCAATATAGCATAGGAAGACAGATACAAGACCATGTTTGCGACAAAATGGGGATCCTACCAATACATAGTCATGTTGTCTGGACTGAAGAGTGCACCAGCAATATTCTCCAGAGTAGTCATCTCCGTGTTTAAAGAATTCATCCATCAATTCCTAGAAGTATAACATGATGATTGGACAGTTTATAGTTTGTTGAAATACCATGTCAAAGTCTTATGCATGATGTTAGAGAGATGTAGGCAATGCTAGATATCACTGAACATAAAGAAATGCATATTCAAAACACCAATTGGGATATTATTGCACCATATAGTATGCAAACAAGGTTTATTAGTAGATCTTGCAAAGATTGCAGTAATTTTTAACTTACCACCACCTAAAAAAGTCTATTAGCTATGAGCAACATTGGGACACACAGGATACTATAGGAAATTTATCAAAGGGTACGTGAAGATTACTGCACCAATGGAAAAGTTGTTAAGGAAGGATACAAAGTTTTAGTGGAGGATGCCAACATGGTCTGGATATCCTGAAGGAAAAGATGGTCACCGCGCCGATACTAGTATTTCCAGACTGGGATAAGACATTTCATGTCATGTAGATGCATCAACTATAGTGCTGGGAGATATCTTGGTGCATCTAGGAGCAGGGGATTTGGATCACCCTATAGCATTTGCGATAAGAAAACTATCAGAATCAGAGCATAACTATAACACTACGGAGAGAGAAGGCCTAGCTATGGTCTATGCACTACAAAAATTCAGACATTACTTATTGGGGAAACACTTTAAGATGTTCACAGATCACTCAGCGCTAAAATATCTAGTCAACAAGCCAGTGTTGGGGGGGAGAATATGTCACTGGTTACTACTATTTCAAGAATTTGACTTTGAAGTAATAGTTAAGAAAGCAAAATTTAATGTAGGACCTGACCACCTATCAAGAGTCACAAAAGGAGAAGAACCTACGAATTTAGAGGAAAAATTTCTAGATGCACAATTATTTTCAGTCCAAATCGATGATGAATACTTCACATATATCATTCATTAATTAAGCACAGGTATTGCACCACAAGAATATAACACCGCGTAGAAGAAAAACCTAGTAGTTTGCACTGTCGGCTATCAATTGATTGCAGGACACTTGTACAAAATGGCCGTAGATATCATCTTGCAAAGATATGTGGTAGAACATGAAAGACCACAAGTTTTAGCAGACGCCCATGAAGGAATAGAAGGATGGCATTATGCAGGCAAAGCTATCACACATAAGGAATTACACGCAAGACTATGGTGGCCAACGATTCACAAAGACTCAAAGGAGTATTGTCAAAGATGCAATGTCTGTCAAAGAGTAGGAAAACCCAAAATAAGGGACGATATTCCATTAAGACCACAAGTAACATTGCAAGAATTCAATAAGTGAGAAATAGACTTTGTGGGACCAATCAATCCACCATCAAAGAGAACAGGGGCTAGGTACATTGTCACCATGATGGAGTACCTAAAAGGATGGGCGAAAGCCGCACTAGCGAAGGATTGCAAAAATGGAGCGCACTTTTTATTTGAACAAGTCATCACTCTATTTGGGTGACCAATAGTTTTGATGAGTGACCAAGGCACACACTTCATAAAAAATACCATCAACACTATGATTGAAGAGTTTGAAGTCCATCATCAAAAGAGCACGCCATATCACCCACATGAAAATGGCACAGTGGAAGCATTCAAAAAAATCCTGTAGAACACACAGACAAAGATCTATAACGTCAACATGAATGACTAGGACCTCAAATTAACAACAATATTATGGGGCTACAGGACTACGTGAAAAAAGTTGACAGGGCACACGCCATTTAAACTGGTCTATGCACAAGAAGTAGTGGTTCCATCAGAAGTTTTAGTACCAAGCTTGCACATAGCAACAATCACACATATGATAGAATGAGGCATAGTACAGGAGTGACTAAATTAGTTAATGACCATGGAGGAAGACCAGATCTTAGCAGGGTTCCACCAACAAGTTCAAAAAGCAAGGGACAAAGCTTAGCATGATAGGCACATCAAAAAGAAAACTTTCAAGGAAGGAGATCTAGTACTGATGTATGACAACAAATCATTTTAGCACCCTGAAAAATGGAGACTGCATTGGTTAGGACCGTACGAGGTAAAATATATCATAGATGGAGGAGATGTACAGTTAAGAGACTTATCAGGAACACAACTAAGAGGGATGATCAATGGGAGCTGACTGAAGCTGTACAAGGATAGTTTACCACCCACCGCGCAGGGATTTTAAACGATACCAACAGAGGTGCAGTGCACCGGTGGAAGAAAGGGCACATACACTTAGGCACACAAACTTGGGGAGGAGAAGGAAAATGGCCACGACAAATGGGAAACAAGTGGGAAAAGGAAATTTGGCAAAAGCAGTATGACAAGATGAAATTAGGCAGAATTGAAGGCTGGAAAGGACCAATGGGATGCCACATTAATTGCGCCAAATGGAGATGGCAAGGAAGAGTAGTTGAAAGTACAAAACCTCTGGAGGTGCATTGAACCCATAATTAAGGAAGCACCCTCAACAAGTGACGCAGACCCCTTTCCCTCAGGCTGAGATCCGCACAGGATCTTCACTAAAACCACGCCAAGGGTTAATCAAACCCTTTGTTTGAGCCACAAAGAACTTCGGGTTTCAGGAGTTGGAGAGTCCCGATATATCCCACAGCTCTTGACAAATGCCAAAATGTGAATTGTCAATGAGGGTTGACCGCTCCAATGCACACCACCTGTTGCCACTAAATTCATCTTTTCGGGACTTGAGAAAACGACCCAACAATCGTTCCTCTTGCTTTATGATTCCACGAATTCCGAAATAGTAACCCTTTTTTGGGATTTCCCGTACCGGGAGTTTGAAACTCTTGGTTCCAAAAATCACTTATCTCCTCCGCTTCTTGGACCCCGAAATACCGAAATGCCGAGATTCCATTCCAAAGATACTTTGCGTTTCGCGACTTCAGGGGTTTTGGTGCAAAGCGCCCCGTCTCCTTGTCATCAGGATTTCTGAAATGCCGAACCCCAATATGCCAAAATGCCGATGTTTCACACCAAAGGAACGTTGCGTTTTGTGACTTCGGGATTTTCAATGCTAAGGTCTTGGTTCCTTGTCATCGAGATTTATGGTATGCTGAACCCCAAAATACCAAAATTTCACACCTGATTATCCCTTTCGCAAACTGAAATTTTGAGTGACCAAGGGTTTTGACCTGCACTCCGAACTTACGAGTCCCAAATTTACGAAATGATTTGACGCTCAGACAAACCAAGATCAATGGTCCATGTTGATTCTTGATGTCGCGGTGGAGGATTTTTCCAACCCCTAACTACCTTGCATCTCTTCTAGATCCTATGGTCCTAGCAACTTCACGAATTCTCCACAGAGAATTCTGCCCACCAGATGCACTCTTCAATGGCTGCCGTCCAAATGACTTGGTGTTCTCCCTCCTGAACTTGCCTTCTATGAGACGATTTCACCCTCCATCTCCATTTGAAGTATTTCTATCTCCTTCTTCCTTTGAAGTGTTCAAAGGTATTATCCCTCCTGAGGTTTTACTTGCAAACTCAAGTCTTCCCAAAAGGATCCCTTCTCGTACTCCTTACGGAAAGCCTTCAAATAACCTTTTCTTATTTGAGTCTTTGACCCTATGCACTCTTTGCAACAGTGTTCCCTCAACCTTCATCTTAGTTGATAAGTTCTAAGGCTCCAACTAGCCTATTCACAACTTGCACAACTCTATGCTTCACCTGCACTTCTACGGGTATGAGAACAACGGTATCTCTCCTGAGATTTCTGAGATAAAACTCAGACCTTTGTCAACGCACACCTTGTGGATGTTCACTGCACTCCTTGATGGAATTCCCAGGAAGAGAAATAGTTGAAACTCATTCTTATCCTCTCTCATACTTCATACATTCAACATGAAATCACACATAACACAACATTGAAACAAATGCATAACCGAGAAACAAATAAACTGTAAACATACCATTCAACAAAGGTAAACAGTAAGCATCAAAACACCATGAAAAATGAGTCAAAGCTTCATATATTAACTCAAATGCTCCTATACATGGGTTCTTCTCTACAACTCTCTACTACAACTCTCAATGATGATAATGTTACAATGATACAAGGGTGAGGGTGTCTATATCTGTTTTCCCTCCTACACTTATAAACTGTCTAATCTAACATTCATATCTACCTACTTTACATTAACATACTTAAATTCCTATTACATTTTATAGATGAGAGTAATTCCTCCAGATCTATTCATATATCCAAGACATAAATGAAAGTATGCTTCCCCTAGCTTATTACATTAATGCTTCAATTTCAAATTCAAAATGTTTTCATAAAAACGTGCTCCTTTTTCCCATCTCCGCGTCCAACTGTTCTTTTGGCTAGGTGCGTGCTTCAACTTTGTATGATGCTCATGCATCATACTCGCTTTCTTGAAAATTTTCATGAACTTCTATTCATGAGATCTTGCAAGCTCTATCCATGCCTACAAATTGTTGCTTCATCCTCCTAACTGCCATCTTCAACTGGATGTCCCTTCCATTTGACCAAGTATCCAAAATACTCCTTTCTCCTAGTCTTTCTACTAATCATGTTGTCAATTATGCTTTCCATCTATGTCTTTTCATCTACAGGCATTTGTTTGGTCCATTGAATTTATTTTTGCTCCTCTTCTGCTCCTGCTTCCTCAGCTCTATAAGGGTACAAATCCACAACATTGAATATCAGTGAGATTCTGACCCCATCGGGTAATTAATTCTCATATGCGTTTGATCCAAATTTCCTTATGACCTTGCACGGTCAAATCTTTTTCTTTTTTAGCTTGTTATACATTCCCCTTGGGAACCTTTCCTTCCTCAGATTTGCAAGAACCAGATCACCAACTTCAAATTGAATTTCTCGCCTGTGTTGATCTGCTCTCCACTTGTATTCTTGACTTGAGCTCTACAATCACTCCTTAACTTGGCTATGAAGCTCCTTCATTCCTTCTTCAAAGTCCTCTACACTAGCACTCCAAAATACATTTTATTTCGAATCTTTCAATTCAGAAACGCCTCTTGGATACATTCCATATACAATATGGAATGGACTTTTCCTTGTGCTTCTATTGAGTGAATCATTGTAAGAGAATTCCATCTGTGGCAGGATGTGATCCCATTGACTGTGGTGTTCAGTCACTAAGCTTCTTAACAAATCTCCCAAGCTCCTTTTTACGACCTCTGTCTGTCCATCTGTTTGAGGATGATACGCTGAGATAAAAGAAAAACTTGTCCCCAAATTCTTCCATAAGGTCCTCCAGAAGTGTCCCATGAACTTGGTATCTCAATCAGACACGATACTCTTGGAAAACCATGAAGTCTAACGACTTCCTTGAAAAACGGGTTCGCAATATGAGTTGCGTCGCTGGTTTTATGGCAGGGTATGAAATGTGCCATTTTTGAAAATATTTTGACTACCACAAAGATTGAATCATATCCTCTCTGTGTCCTTGGTAGTCCCAATATGAAATCCATGCTCACTGCGTCCCACAGCCTTTCATGTATGGGTAATGGTTGGTATAACCCTGTGTTCTGCCTTTTCCCTTTCGTGTGCTGGAAAATTTTGCACCTATCCACAAATTTCTTGACTTCTGTCCTCATCCATGGCCAAAAGTATGAGCCATTCAACTTTTAGAACGTCTTGTCATGACTGAAATGTCCGGCCAATCCTCCACTGTGTTTTTCCTTCAACGGGTTCTCCCTCATGGAGCAATTTGGAATACATAGTTGATTTCCATTGAACAATAATCCATCTTGGATCATGTATTCAATCCATTGGCTTCTGTCCCTAAAAATTGGATTCTTAGATGCCTCATATGCCTCTTTAAAATCTAGGTCATCCCTATACATTTATTTGAGGTTATCAAAACCCAAAGTCTTGACTCTGAATTCCTGCATAAGCAAACATTTCCTACTCAAAGAATCAACAACTTTGTTAGCAGTTCCAGAAGTATGCTTAATCACAAAAGTAAAATTCTGCATGAATTCAACCCATTTAGCATGATTTTGGTTCAACTTCTCCTGTTGAGTCATGAATTGCAAAGCGTGATTATTGTTGTACAAAACAAATGCTTTGGGAACCAAATAGTGTCTCCATTTCTTCAATGCTTGTATGACTGCATAAAATTCTTTGTCATATGTGGAGTACTTAATCTTCGCTTCATTCAGTTTTTCATTGAAATATGTGACCATCCTGTCATCTTGGCTCAAGACCGCTCCAACTGCAAATCCACTCGCGTCACACCTGACCTGGAATGTCATGCTAAAATCTGGCAAAACCAGAATTGGTTTCTCAGTGATCTTCTTCTTCAGCAGATTGAAACTCTTCTCTACTTCCTCCATCTAGTGAAAATATTTATGTCTTTTCTTTACCATATCCATTATCGGTGCGCTAATTCCACTGAAGTTTCAGATGAATTTCTTATAGAAGCTATCCAAACCATGGAATCTTCGAACTTCAAACATGCTCTTCGATGATGGCCAATTCTTAATCACCTCTATCTTTTCTGGATCCATCTTCAACTCATTTGCAGAGATAACAAAACCCAAATAAATGAGTTCTGTCCTCATAAATGATGATTTCTTCATATTGATCAGTTATTTCTCTTGCTATAATCTTCTCATTACTACAACTAAATGCTTTAAGTGTTCTTCTTTTGTCTTGCTAAAAATTAATATATCATCAAGATATACAATAACGAATTTCCCTATGAAATCCTTCAGGACTTCGTTCATCAACCTCATGAAAGTACTGGGTGCATTCGTTAAGCCAAATGGCATGATAAGACATTCATACAGCCCCTCATTCATATTGAATGTTGTCTTCCATTCATCACCTTCTCTCATCCGAATTTGATGATACCCTCTTTTCAAATCAATCTTTGAAAAAAACCTTGCTCCACTCAAGAAATCCATCAAGTCGTCCATCCTTGGCAGTGGAAATTTGTATCTGATGGTAATCTTATTGATCACCCTTGAGTCTGTACACATTCTCCAGCCTCCATCTTTCTTTGGGATGAGCACTGTCGGAACAACACATGAACTCAAGCTTTCTTGTATCAATCCTTTGTCCATTAAGTCTTGGACCTATCTCTTAACTTCTTCATTTTTCTGCAGCGTCAACCGATATTCTTCTTTGTTCGACAAACTAGCTCCAGGTATAAGATCGATGTGATGAATTATACTCCTGATAGGTGGCAACGAACAAGGTAGTTCATCCACTACTATATCAACAAACTCCCCCAGCAACTCCTGGATTTCCTCTGGTAAATCATCTATCCTCGTACTGATTAAAACAATTCTGGGCTTTCTGACCACAATAAATTGTGTGTCTTCCTTCTTCTTAACCTCATCAAGAAGTTCCTTCCCACTCATGAGAAGTACAAGGTTTCTCATCTTTGTTTTCACCTCTTTATCCTTAATTGGCAATAACATGTGAGTCCTACCATTTTTTTCCAGGGTGTATGTGTTCTTTCTCCCATCATGAACTATGTTTCTGTCATATTGCCATGGTCTACCCAACAATAGATGACAAACATCCATGGGAATGACATCACATAATATTTCATCTTTAAATCCTCCTATTTTAAATTCAACTAAACACTGTTTAGTCACATTTACCTGATGTCCTTTTTGTAGCCATGAAACTCTGTATGGGCTTGGATGTACAACAGTCGCCAGTTCCAACTTTTCTACCATCTCTGTAGATACGAGATTGTCTATGCTACCACTGTCCACTATGACCTTGCATACTCTATCCTTAGTTTTGCAAGCAGGACAAAATAGAATGTTTCTTTGGGTTGGGTTCTCTGCTTCCTTCTCTGGCTTCAAGAGAACTTTCCTCATCATCAAATATCTTCTGCCCTCAACATCTTCTGCCTCAACATTTCATCCTTGAGCTTCAGCAATGTGAGTTTTACCACCATATTTCTTTCTATCTGGACACACATAGGATTTATGTCTGATTTTTCCACAGAAAAAACATTTCACTTCACCTCCTCTGCCTCTTCCTCTTCCTCTAGCTCGAGGAAAAGTATTCCTATCAACATACTACCTTCCCTATGATCTTCCTCCCCTTTTAGGTTGAGTTTGAGGTTTCTTTCCCTCTTCTTTAGGTTTCTGAGTTCTGTCTTGGGAAATTGTTTTGACTCTGGATTGACTTCTACCTTGGCCTCTTTGACCTTGCTTCCATCTCAACTTCTCTTCAGCTTTCAGAGCTATCTGATAAGAATCTTCCAAAGTTCAAATGGTCATCATGCTCATCTCATCTTGAATGTCATATCACAGAACATTCATGTACCTGGCAACTTTTTCATCATCGCTTTCCTGATGACCTGCTCTGATGTTTATCCTGTAGAATTCTTCAGTGTATTCTTTCACTGGCATCAGCTTCTGTCTCAAATTCTGCATCTTCCAAAACAGAGTGATTTGATAATCCTTGGGTATAAATTTGGCTTTCAGCTTTGCAACCATTCTATCCCAGCTTTTGATTTTTTGCTTGCCCTTGCAGCGTTTGTCAGACTGCAGTTCATCCCACCACAATGTTGCATGCCCTTTAAGTCTAGTAACGACATGTTTTACTTTCTTATCTTCCTCGACATCCTCATAGTCGAAGTATTTGTCTAGAGCCCTAATCTAGTCTAGAAGTTCTTCAACATCCAAGTTTCCTTCATACACTGGAATGTCCATTTTTGCTCTTGCACTTATCCTTGAAACAACCCTGAATAGGCATTCTTCGGTATCATCTTCGACTGCAACTTCTTCATTTCTAGCTTCATTTTCACTTTCAGCCTCACTGATATCCCTAGCGTCGACTGTGCGCCTCTGTGTTGTCTCCATAGCATCAATCCTGGAACATAATTCACGCATCTCTCTTTGCCTTGCTGGCTCAGGTATTTTCCTATCTCTTCTTCTCAACATTTCTCTTTCCTCTGCTAGATCAGATATTTTCCTGTCTCTTCTTCTCGTGGCATGGCTGTAAAATTTTCTCCCTTCTCTCTACTACAGAAAGAAAAGAAATTGTTCTAATCTCTGATACCACACTGACATAGACACCCTGCCCTCGGGCCGAGATCCACATAGGATATTCACTAAAACCACAGCAAGGGTTAATCAAACCCTTTGTTTGAGCCACAAAGGACTTCAGGTTTTGGGAGTTGGAGAGTCTCGATATATCCCACAGCTCTTGACAAATGCTTAAATGTGAATTGTCAATGAGGGTTGACTGCTCCAATGTACACCATCTATTGCCACTAAATTCAACTTTTCGGGACTTGAGCTAATGACCCAACAATCATTCCTCATGCCTTATGATTCCCCGAATTCTGAAATAGCGACCCTTTTTCGGGATTTCACGTACCGGGAGTTTGAAACTCTTGGTGCCAAAAATCACTTGTCTCCTCTGCTTCTCAGACCCCGAAATATCAAAATTCTAGGATTCCACTCGAAATATACTTTGCGTTTTGCGACTTCAAGGGTTTTAGTGCAAAGTGCCTTGGCTCCTTATCATCAGGATTTCCAAAATGCCGAACCTCGATATGCCGAAATGCCAATGTTTCACACCAAAGGCACGTTGCGTTTCACGACTTTGGGATTTTCAATGCTAAGGTCCTGGTTCCTTGTCATCGAGATTTATGATATGTCGAACCCTGAAATACCAAAATTTCACACTTGATTATCCCTTTCGTGAACTGGAATTTTGAGTGACCAAGGGTTTTGACCTGCACTCCAAACTTACAGATCTCGAATTCCCAAAATAATTTGACGCTCAGAAAAACCATGATCAATGGTCCACGTTGACTCTTGATGTTAGGGTGGAGGATTCGTCCAACCCCTAACCACCTTGCAGCTCTTCTGGATCCTACAATCCTCGCGACTCCACGATTTCTCCACAGAGAATTATCACCACCATATGCACTCCTCAATGGCTCCTATCCAAACGAATCGATGTTCTCCCTCCCAAACTTGGCTTCTATGAGACGATTTCGCCCTCTGTCTCCCTTTGAAGTATTTCGATCTCATTCTTCCTTTGAAGTGTCCAAAGGTGTTATCCCTCCTGATCTTTTACTTCCAAACTCAAGTCTTCCCAAAAGGATCCCTACTTGCACTACTTCTGGCAAGCCTTCAAATAACCTCTGATTATTTGAGTCTTCGACCCTATGCACTCTTTGCAACAATGGTCCCTCAACCTTCACATTAGTTGATAAGTTCTAAGGCTCCAACCAGCCTGCAGACACCATGCACATCTCTATGCTTCACCCACAGTTTTGCGGGTATGAGAACAATGTTATCTCTCCTGAGATTTCTGATATAAAACTTAGACCTTCGTCAATGCACACCTTGTGGACGTTCACTGCACTCTGATGCAGGAGCATCCGCAATACATCATACGAACCAGCGCGAGGAGAAAGAGATTGTATAGCTGGACAAGCTAGCAAACCTTTTCGATTTTGAATTTCACCTTGGTATTGTTGCGCCGCCATTTACTAAAGGCATTCAAAGCTGAGCGCATTTGTAACATATTGTAGATAAGGAGGCATTAAATAGTTTTAATGTTGGTAGATAGAAAATTAGCTGTAGATTAGACAGTTTCATCTTCCAGGAGGGAAAACAGAATATAGGCACCCTCCTTGTGTAATTGATTTATTATTCAGCATTAGCAGGAGAAGAAAAAGAAGAACAGAGCAGAGAGCTTGTGCATAAACCTCCATGTACAGATATTGAATTAATAGGAAAGCTTTGATTCAATTCCATGGATGCGGTTGATCTCTGTGTGTTGTTGATATTGTGCCTTTGCATGTTTGCTTCCTTTTATGCTTATCTATTATATGCTGCGTATGTGATTACGTATCATGTTCGTAACCTGAGGGAATGAGTTTCAATTGTTCCTCTGCTTAGGCCAGGAGATTCCTGCATCGAGTGCAGTTGAATACCTCCACATAGAGTGCGTCGAGGAGGCTAAGTAGTTGAACTTTTGATCTCTTTTGCCTTGAGTCGGCTTGGTTGTTCGAACCGTACAGGTGAGTGCAGGTTGGGCATGAGTCTCAGTAACAAGTCTGAGAACAGAGGGGCCGAGGGTGTTGTAACTGTGAAAGTGCAGAACCTGGAGGACTTCAACACTTTGGGAGTGGTTGAAGGTTTAGCGTAGAGAGCGTACGCAAACTCTCCGGAGAAGTCCAGGTTCGCAAAAGCTCAGGAGGGGTAGTTCCTTGCAAGCACCGTAGGAACAGGCCTGGAAGAATACCTTTGTGTCGCTATGGGACCAAACTCCAGTGGAGTCCATACAGGACCAAGGTGGTGAAGCGGAGGAACTCTTCAAGAGGAAGAGAATCGACGACTTAGAGTTTTCAAGGAGAAACCCGAAATCCCGAGAGCTGTCAGATCGTGGAAGAGGTGCACGGGGGATAGCTGTAAGCTCAGGCGAGGAAGGATCAAGGCCCATCGGGCTTCGGGATATCGTCATTCAGGGATTTATAAGACGAGAGGTTTACACCTCGTGAAATTATGATTCGCGATTTCCCGAATCGATCTGAGCCGTTGATCGGAGAGGGGACACGTGGCGCAGGATCCCTGTGAATCGGGTTTCGGCGTTCGGCGTTCCCGGACGCAAGGATTCAACCCTTTCGAAATCGCAACCGGCGATTTCCTGAATCGATCAGAGCCATTGATCGGAGGGAGGACACATGGCGGAAGATCTGGAGGAGTCGGGATTCGAGGTTTTGCAGAGCCTGTGACCTTGTGTATCAGGAGGCGTGAACTCCCGAACCGCGAAATCCCGACAGAACAAGAGGAAGACAGGTGTCAAGAAGTAGGCCTCCCCAGGAGATGTCGACACGTGGCATCGGAGAATCGGGGTTCGGGGTTTTGTGATGCAAGTGAATTGTGACCGGTGAAATCGCGATCCCGCGATCCCCGATCGCACGAGCGAAGGAGTGACGTAGCAAAGTGGGACCTCCAGAGCAAGTGAAGGACAGGTGTCATCGGACTTCGGGGTTTCGGCGTTCAGTGCTTCGGGGTTCTCGACCACGAAGAAACTTTTCATCGTGGATTCGCGATCCACGAAATCCCGAAGAGGACGCGGCAAGGTGGGTCCACAGGATATAGTGGAAGACAGGTGGCGTCAATTCGGAGTTCGGGGTTCGGGGATTTGAAGGGGTGGTGAAACATAACACCGCCATTCCCAATTCCCCGATAGGGAAAATCCCGATAGTGGGAAAGTTGACCCATTGACCATCGGGGGTCGGGGTTTTGTTTTGCATGTGAACTGTGTTCGCGTGAACCACAAACTCCCGAAGCGCGAT